>JAHDVE020005783.1:0-137520 GCA_022606495.2 Halesus radiatus | reverse complement strand
GGAAATTCTCCGCATTGGAAACTTGTGTTGATTATATGCATTAACGGTTTAGAAATTTTGTTTTAATATTTTTTTAAATGTTAATTGTAATTCTATCAAAACCTGGGGCAGAGCCTCCTTTCATGCCGTTTATAATAGTTACTATTTCGTCCTCTGTGGTGAGTTGAAATGTTGACATTTTATTTTAACATCAACATTACAGTCTGGAATTGTTATATTTGGATCTTTGTGTATGAGATTAGCAAGATTTTCTCCTATATTTGAAAAGAATTCGTTAAATATATTTGCAGCTTTTAAAGGGTTCTCTTTGCAACATGTTTTCGAATTATCATGAATAATAGAGCTGATTTCATTGTTTTTATACTTTTTTTTGTCCATTATCTCATTTATAATCGTCCATACTCCTTTGTCATTTTCAACCTGTATCAACTTCTGTTTATAATAGCTTTCTTTTGTACGTTTTATGATATATGAGAGTTTATTTTTATATGCTTTAAAATGTTTCTGCAAATGTTCATTATTTGGTTGTTGATTAGTTAATCTATAAAGAGCTTGCTTATGACGTACGGATACTATTAAACCGTGAGTTATCCATGGTTTTATAGGTTTGAAGTTAGGTAGTTTGGATTTGGATATGACATTATTTGTTGAGTCATTTTTGAATTTAGATAATTTTTCTTCAAACATTTTACAACAAACATTGACATCATTACATTGATATAAATCGAGCCAATTTTCTACTTCTAATTTACATTTTAACGTATCCATGTTAAGTACTTTTTTTGAAACATTTTCTTGTTTAAATGGTGGAAAAGTTGGATTACAGAATTTATAATTGAATATACATGAATAATGATCAGTGATAGTTGTATGAATGACAGCGGATATAATATTTTGGATATCAGAAATATTTGTAAATATATGATCTAAACATGAAGGTCGTTGACCTCGAACGTTTCTAGTATATGAATTTATGCACGGTAAATAATTAAGTTCCGCTAACATGTTTAGATAATTATCTTTATCCTTACTAGAGTATTCTTTTGCAATATTTAAGTTCATATCTCCAACAATAATATTATTTTTATTTCTAAAATTTAATAATATATTTTTAATTCATTTATAAATTGTGATATTACTGATGCATGAGTGCGATAAACGGCAATAATATTATAATATTTATTTTGGTCTTCAAACTCAATATTTAATAGGTTTACATTATGAAAATTGTGTATTTCTTTAATGTTGAGTACATTATAGCGGTTAGATATGAATATTGCAATACCACTGTTTTTGTTTAACTTTGTTGTTGTTGTATAGAAAGAGTACCCCGCAAGATTATAATTCAGTTCGCCGGCGGAATGTGTTTCTGTTAACACTATAACGTCCGGAAAATAATTTAATATTTTTAAAGATATTATTAATTCATCTAAGTTCTTTTCGATACTTCTTATATTAGTATGAAGTAAGGTAAATCCTTTATCAGAGTAAATTAGATTTAAATCTCTTATGGAGTGGTATAATCTTTCTTCTATAAATGTTTTTTTATCTAAAGCATTACATATAAAATCAGTCATTTTGAAGTTAGTATGAGGAGATATAATTTACCATATTTATTCATAGTCGATGCGCTCTCTAGCAATTTGAAGCATTTTTTGCCGGTAAAGACATTTTATACTGTCAACCCGGTGTTCGGTGGAATAGTTCAAATTAAATCTTTTATTTTGCACACAGCAATTGTTGCAAATTGGGTTTATTTCTCTGTTTTCGCATTTCGAGAGTATATGTTCGTTAGTACAATGGGGGCAAATGGGTGGCTGCGTCCTGTCGAGACATCTTTGGGCTGTATGGCCGAACTTAAGGCAGTGATAGCATTGTGTGAGTGGGTTACAATCTTCGACGTACACTCGTTGGAATTTTATATTTATTTTTTTTTTGTCTAATAATATTCTTCTTACTTTTCCGGTTGTTTGTATGATGTAGTTTGTGGTATCGTTTTCTTTACCTTCATTATATTTGTTTTTTAACTCTTTAATGAGTTTAATATTATTTTTGTCTTCTTGATTTAATTCTTGATTTTGTTGTATAATTCCATGTATAATATCCTCTTCAGTCAATTGGCATTGAAGCCTTTTTAACATCAAGAACGGTTTCTTTTTTTTATTTCTTCAGCCGAAATCTCCTTTCCAGTTATCTTATTTATTTCGTTGGTTAATATTTCTGCATCTTCTTTTTTTTGGCATGAAATTATCATTTTTTTATCGCCAATCTTTTTAACTCCGTTGACTCCGACTTTAATTTTAGTTAAATCAATATTTTTTTTGAACTTTTGTTTTTATGCTCTCGGCGTTTAAGGTGTTAGATGTTAATAAAATTGAGTATTTCGGTTCAATGTTGTATTTCGTGTCCGCTGGTTTCTTGTTGTCACAGACTTGGGCGTATGTTTTTTGGTTGGTTATTAGAATTTCTTCGAGTTTCTTGGTGTATCGTTGGTCATTAATAATCATCGTTTCTTGTAAATCTATGATTTTTTTTTTGTAGACAGATACGCTCATTTTGAAATATTTCTTCCAGGGATATTAAACTTTGCTCCAGCGATGTTTTTATCTTGGAATCTTTTACGGAAGTAATTTTATTTATTAATTCTTTAATGTTTTTAATGATTTCTTGCGTTTCCATATTGTTTATGTAGATCGCCCGGTGGGCGAGATATTGTTTGTGCACTATAAATTTTTGATCACAATTATCACCAATATACACGACTGTACTCCTTCGATGCCGGAGCGTTAATATATTACATATATTTTATCATTTTTCTAAAAGGTGCACAATACCACGAAAACCTCGTATTCGTATGATAATAATTATTATAAATTAACAAAAAATCGTATCAATTAAAGAAATGGCAGGACCTCATGGACTATCCGGGACCTTGGATATAGCGATGGGTCATGATTAATATAAATCTGTAATATTAACCTAAATGAGCCGTCGTTCAATTGAGTGGTACGAAGATATTGAGCTGGTACCGTGACTCCCGCACTTAACAAAATGAGTCATGACCCATCGCTATATCCAAGGTCCCGGAAAGACCATGAGGTCCTGAGTCCCAGCTGCTACCGTTATATTTTTCTTTTCTGTGTCTTTTCGATTTCATGTTTCATTTTAAGAGTTGTTAATATTATCTTCAATGATTAAAAATAAATTTCAATGAGGTTTATAAGCTTCAATAAGTTATAATAATTTAATATATTTTTTTAATTATGTTGGCGGTATTTTTTTTTACACTTTACTCACTGGAGGCCCTGGGGGAAATAATTTCCCTCGACGCTTATATCATCTTTGGGGATGTTGTGTGGAGGGTCTTTTAGAGGATAGGAAGGAGTGAACTTGGGTCTCGAAGAGGCCCATGTTGTAGGAGGGAGGAAACACAGAGGCCGGCAGATCATTCCACAGCCGGGTTGTTGAACACAAGAACGAGTCGTAGAAGCGACCCGTTCTCATGTGACAAATGTTAACCGTATGCAAATATTTGGCTCGCGTTAGGCGTGTTTCCCGACTATACAACGGTGCCGAAGGGATCAATGACGCTAGTTCCTCGGAGCATCTTCCATTAAAATACCGGAAGAACAAGAACAGCATTCCCACCTGAGGCCTGTGCTCCAAAGATTGCAGTCCGTTTGTTAAGATATGCGAATCAACCAAGCGGACCACCCATTTCTGCACAGTCAAGGGTTTTATTTCAGACGTTTTGGGCTCCCGACCAGAGGTGGCTGCCAAATTTTACAGTGGGGCGCACTTGCGGTTTGTACAGGATCAGTAGTTGTGTACTATTAAAGTATCTGCCGAGTATAGCTGAATATAGGGGTTTAGCTGAATTTTCGATTTATTTGCGATTCATAACTTAGGTCTTCGATTGAATCTTAAAATTCTTAATGCTAACAAAAGCAGTCCAAAACCTTAATATTAAAATTTTATTAAATGCATTTATTATGCATGTAAAGTAGATCCAAAGCGTATATCAAAATTTTAAAATTCATACTAGTTTTTTTTTTCAAAATGGAATAGGAATGTTAATGGGTTGGGTTATTTTTTCAACGATACCCTATTAGATCCAGCCTTTGCTTAAAATTTATAAAAAAACATTCTTTATACCTGCATTAAAAATATTATTATGTCAAACAAACATGTCGTTATCACTAAAATATACGACAAAACACAATAGAAATATAACAAACGGTACTAAATTAGTAAGAAATAAACAAAAAATATTGCAAATCGTACAACATTGTTGGCCATTCGCAGAACTACTGGTCTTATGGTGGCCTAGTTTGGCGAACACCGAATTAAAAGCGGAAATTTTGTCTATAAATAAATTCTACTAAAATGATGATATCACGAGTCTAAGAAATCCAGATTTAGTTCCGGAGACTACTGCCTGTGACTTGCAAATCACTCAGAATTCAATAAACACACTAAATAATAATATTGGTGTGTGTTTATTTTACTCCGTTCTTTTCGACGTTTTCTGTTTATTATTCTGGGAATAAACTTTTTTACGTAATCTTCGCCCGCATTATTCTAGCCGCCGACCTATCGCGAACCTTGTTCTTGCGAAACAACGTTTCCTAAACGACATTTACTTCTTGTATTTTTTATAAGGACAGTCAAACATTTTCCTAGGTTACGAATAATCTGACAATATTGGTAACACTCTTACTGCCATAATTATAAATCAAAAATGTTACTTGCGCAATGATGGAAAACTTAGCTAGCTGGGCGAGGATTGAACCTAGGTAGCCTGCTTGGGAACCAGATGCATCTGCCCACGTAGGTACTAACCGGAAACTGCTTTATATTGTGTTGACGGCCTCCGTGGTCGAGGGGTAAGGCTCTCGACTACGAATCCAAAGGTCGCGGGTTCAAATCTCGGCGTGCGCAATTAAATTTAATTTAATTAATTTGTGACAATTAATTAATTTAAAAATATATATATAGTATGTTTGCGCACGTTCCAGAATGGAAAATACTCTCAGTATCGCCCCGGTGAAAGACCACCATTCAGAATTGAAACGTCGCTTGAAATGGCTTTTAGCCGTGTTTGGTGACCAGATCTGAATAGCCAGGTATTTCCCCACCTTCCTCTTCCCCTTCTCATTCCTCTTCCCAATACCTTCAGCCTCACAATATTTCCCAATTGGGGATGCCATAGTTTCACTGACGGTTGGGAGCAGTTGCGACTCTTGTGCTGTATTCATGTAAAAAAAAAAGTTAAGTTTGCCTGTGTTCTAATTATATTGGATTGCCTTACTGAAAGAAATGAGGCAATTTCTATAGGTACCAGAGAAAGCCGCTGTTAAGAGGAATGGCTGCGCGGCCTGTTTCATACAAAACTTAATTTTGGATTTAAGGTCAAAATACTCACCTAAACGTAATGATCTTTTTTTTCTTCAAAAAGTATAGGAAATATCTAGTACGGATTAGAAGTAATTTATTTATTTTTGTTTTATATTATGAAATATAGGCCATTAAGGGAATTGATTTTTCGCGATTTTAGAGGCACCTTTTACAATTATTTGGGCGCTAACGGTGATTTAAAAAAAGTTTTAATTTGTCTGCTTTGAAAATATAATAAAATATATTAAAAAAAATAAGATAAGCATTATGGTGGACTTTAACCCCTTGAAGCATAGTGGTATCAAAAATAACCCACCTTTTTTATCTTTTGCTGCATGGTGGGATGTAATTTATACCACTTCTAAAAATTAAAATCACTTGAAACACAGCGGTTGAAATTATGTCCCGCCCACTCCAACGGCTTACTATATCGGTCAATAGATGGTACATACGTACTTTTCGAAGTTTTCGAAATTCTGTGCAAACAAACATTTTTTTGTTTCATATCTTGTGCCTCAAAGGATTACATTAAATTAAAAACCACTAATTTAATGGAACACAAATTTTCCGTAAGTAATTTAAAATGTCGAACCGAAAAAACCTTTTTTTTTAAATGTTTTGTTTTTTATATTTTTATTTAACATACATAGCAAATATGATATACATATTTTTTTAAATACGATTCATCCGCAAATAATTTTCTAAGTTGCCTCCAAAATTATGAAAATTGATTTTTTTCATGGCATATGCTTCATAATTTAAAAGAAATATAAATAAAATACTTCTCATACGCACTAGATATTTACTGAACCATTAATTAAAAAAAACGTATCATTCAGTTTTGATGGGTATTTTGGTCTCAAATCCAAAATTAAGTTATGTATGAAACAGGCAGCACAGCCGTTCCTCTTAACTCTGTTATTTTTGTGAATAAGAAATTTGGTACATTTCCTGAACAGTCTTATGAAAGCTTTTTGCTCCTGATAAATATGTACGAGGTGTGTTCAAAAGAAAAGGTGAATTTTGAATTTTCGCAGGCTGTGTACATTCGATTATCGATTTTTTTTGTTATGTTGGTACACATATGTTTATCATATGTTAGCATTATCAGCCATTTTGGATCAGTGGTTTGTTTTTGACAACTTGAAAGGTTAGTCACGTTTTTGTGTGTTTTTACTTTTGAAAAAAATGGATTAAAGAATATGTATTAAATTTTGCGTTAAAATGGAATAAAGTGCTCCAACGCACTTAAAATGACTGTGGCCTTCGGCAAGTCTACTTTGTCTCAAAAAAGTGTTTATAAGTGGTACAAGCGCTTTACAGAAGGCCGAGAAGATGTTAATGACGATGAGCGTCCTGGAGTTGAAACCACGTCAACAAACGAATAAAACATCGAAACAGTGAAGAAAAAAGTTTTGGAAAATCGTCGAATCACTATTAGGGAAGTTGCAGAGGATGTTAGCATATCAATCGGTTCATGCCATGCAATTTTCTCGGATGTTTGGGCATGAAACGTGTGGCAGCGAAGTTTGTTCCGAAATTGCTAAATTTTGAGCAAAAGCAACGTCGCATTCGTATCGCTCAGGAGTTGTTGAATGACGTCATCGACGATCCAGATTTGCTCAAAAGGGTCATAACTGG
This sequence comes from Halesus radiatus, assembly GCA_022606495.2. Lineage (NCBI taxonomy): Eukaryota > Metazoa > Arthropoda > Insecta > Trichoptera > Limnephilidae > Halesus > Halesus radiatus. The sequence goes on along the minus strand of JAHDVE020005783.1, from coordinate 130,482 downwards.
TGATGAACCGTGGGTATATTGTTATGACGTCGAAACCAAGGCCCAATCATCCTAATGGAAGCGGCCAGAAAAGACAAGATCGAAAAAAGCACGCCAAGTTCGATCAAATGTGAAGGTTTTGCTCACTGTTTTCTTCGACTACAATGGCGTGGTGCATCATGAGTTCTTGCTAACTGGTTGTACGGTTAATAAGGAATACTACAAGGAAGTTATGAAACGTTTGCGTGAAGCAATACGGCTCAAACGATCGGAATTGTGGAAAAACAAATCTTGGATTTTGCATCACGATAATGCACCAGCTCACACATCGATGCTTGTTCGTGATTATTTTGCCAAAAACAACACCGTAATCATGCCTCAACCACAGTATTCACCAGATTTGGGTCCCTGCGACTTTTTCCTATTCCCGAAACTGAAGAGACCAATGAAAGGAAATCGTTTTGCCACAATTGATGAGATAAAGTCAGAATCGAAGAACGAGCTGATGGCCATACCGAAAAGCGCATTCCAGAAGTGCTTCGAGGATTGGAAGAAGCGCTGGCATAAGTACATTATATCTGAGGGGGATTACTTTGAAGGGGAGAAAAGGATATTGATGAATAAATAAATACTTTTCGAAAAAATTCAAAATTCACCCTTTCTTTTGAACACACCTCGTATATGCAAATTTTAGATATAATATTATGCAATGCATTATTGTTCACCTGACAACAGGTCCCGAGAAACCTGGTTATGTGTTATATAAAATCAAAATAAAATGAAAAAAAAACTATTAATCCATCTATAACTCAATTGAATAATTGGACAGTTAATTTTGATATACGATTCTTTCGATGTACCTAAGACAAATTTGAATACATAAGGAAATTTTTACGCCCTAGGCTCTAGAAAATTCCCAGTTTTTGGTAAACTTATTTTTCTCTTTAAAACCTTAAACTATTTAGTTTGTTAGTTTTTGTTTTTTAGTGTTCATATAAATGCTCTCAAGTATTCAAATTATTTTTTTTCCCTAAATTATATTTAAGTACTTAAAGAAAAATACGTTTTTGTACAGAAGAACAATCCATCTAAACAGTGTACTTTTAAACAGATAAACCATGTTGACATTTAGGTACATGCAGTTATAAAAAATACACTACCAACGAAGGTTAATTATAAAATGCCTATGCCGACTTTTACAGGCACACTATGGCAATTAATTAATTACATATTCTTGGAAACTAATTTTAAAAAGGCCTTATTTAATAGTATAATATTGTATATACGTACCTACAAAGATAATAGATGTAACAGTCTAAAGCCTATAAGCACTGGAAACTTTGATATTTTTTTTTTCCCTTATGCTTCGTTCAGAGCGGGAGTAAAAAGATCTGGCGCCAAGCTTTTTGACGAGGGAGTCAAAACTCGGACTCGTTACTGTTTGACGAATACATCATTACATGTTTTGAACATAGTAAACGCTGCTTAACTACATTTTTATAGTGTATTTTCAAACGGACGACCAGTTGGACTGCCAAAGTGATGAAAATCTATGTTTGTTTATTTTCAGACATTAATTATTTAATTATAACAATATCAATCATAGATAACAAATTGACAATCGTTACACGTCACGTTACGTAACTACATATACACACGCAACTCTATGTGCGAGAGGTTACTATGCGAGAAAAAGACAAAGATATATGACCTCTTCACGCTGGATAATAATTCAAGTACGCACTCTACCTAAACAACGTTTGTCGCTTAGCAACGATTGGTTAGTAGAATATTAGACGGAGAGCAGTTGTTTTCTGTCATGCTTTTTATATTTAAAAGTAACTGCAAGGAAAACGGATCTAGCGAAAATATCGCCGACAACTGCACAGTGTCATGTCAAAAATTGACCTGTAGTATGTACCTACTCCATCTGTAATAGCTAACATGTCTCAAGAACTTTTGTCATTGAGAGACAATCATAACTCGATAAAATCACCGTACTGCTACCATGTGAACACGTTTTGTCAAATTTCATAAAATGGCAAAAATACGCATCGCGTTAAAAGACTCCTATTGTGAATGATGCTCTACAAATAAACCTTTTTTTAAACACAGAAGTGTTGCAAATTTGTTTATTAAAAATACTTATTTAATGCTCGTACATTTCTCCGTTATTTACTACATGAGACGGAGTTATTATTACGACGAAAGATCGAACAATGCTCACTTTCCACCGAAGACTTTGAATTTTCACGAAAACGTGAAATATTTACATGAACATTTGATTTACTGTGAAAATTACCGTCTTCTGCACAGTATCATTATCGCTTAATTTCGTCTGGCGTAAATTACTCAGAAATAGCAGAAAAATAAGCAAACTCCTACATAAACACTTATTACGAAGAAATTGTTTTCTTTGGATTCATAAAATTGTTAATATTTTTAATTTGTAATCATTTTTCTTGCCCACTCTGCACTTGTGTTGTTGATTTGTGCTAATTTAAGTGTATTTTTAATTTATATGCGTCCTGTGTACCCGTGTCAGTAGTATTATGGGTTCAATGTATCATTCTTTTTAATTAATTCGTCAGTAAAAAGGTGACTAAATCCACTCGTATAAATCGATATTTTGTATAAATCGATGTTGATGTTATCCGATCGAACGCCTGGCAAAGATATTGAATTAACTAGATTGTCTAATAAATTCGTAAATTTTTTATTTAAAAATAATCATTAAAATCATTAATCTTAATGCAAAAAAAAGGTTGTCTGATTTCCATATAGCATTGCAGTCTAAGGCATTTTCAAAATTGTTAGCCACGTATGGTCGACTTATGTGTATTTAGTATACGGTTTAGATGTAGAGCGGATGAACGAAGAAAGGAGTGCGCGGAGAACATATAACACGGAAGTGAATGGTAGAAAAAGTCTGGAACGCCCGAACTTGGTCGACTTATGTGTATTTAGTATACGGTTTAGATGTAGAGCGGATGAACGAAGAAAGGAGTGCGCGGAGAACATATAACACGGAAGTGAATGGTAGAAAAAGTCTGGAACGCCCGAAGAAGAGATTAATTCGGATCATGTCGAGAGTCAGAATAACAGAAGAGTATGTAGGTATGAGACGATGCATGAATTTGAATGAAGCAATGAGTGTGTGTTAATACTGATTTGTGTTGCAGTCCGTCTTCTCTGCCCACCCTTACAAAAGAAACACAAATTATATTATTATGCATGCGTGCCCCAAGGATCTGTGCTGTCACCGACGCTGTTTTTGTTGCTCATCAACGATCTCGCTGAATGTGCACCAATCCACTGTTACGCTAATGTCATCAGACTCATCACCGTTCGCGATTGTTATCTTTTGACAAGCCCCTTCCACTTTTGACGTCCGAACAGCTCGGGAAGTTTTGACACAAAAAGTTGACCACCACCTCGAGAAGGCTCGTGCCTGGGGTAGGGCCAAACTGGTCAGTTTCAGCGTCTCAAAAACCCAAGCTTGTCGAATTTCGGCAAATAGGGAGTGTATGTATCTCCCCGTTATTTTAGTTAGTCTAGGAATTTTGTGTTGAAGTGCGTAAAGTCACTAAGTGATTTTAGTGTTGTCGTTTTTGGGAGGTCGATGACCTTTTGCGAAATAATCGAAAACTTATAATAAATAATTATTAACTAAGGTAATTAGTTAGTTTATGTACTCGATGTGTTTAATTAAGTTGTTTAGTAATACAATGCGCGTAAAACTGTCAAGATATGTTGTTAATTAGGTCAAATAATATATTTGAATATGAAATGGATAGTTCGTATGCAAATATCTAAGAGGTTTGATGTTTTTCAGAAAAAAAATCTGATTCCATGCTGTTGGTGACTTATACTCATGACGTAAATCGATTTAGGGAATTTTCACGAAGATATCGACTTTTCCAATAGATGTACTTTGACATATCTTACTAATTTTTACCAAAATGTCAGTGACTTCACGCCACGGCGACGAAATTTCTGTTTTTTACACTTTTGCACACAAGTTTTTTTTAGTTAGTATGAATAAAGTTATTTTTGGAATAATTTACACATTTTCATTAACGTTATGAAATTCCAATCCATCGTTAGCAATAAAACAATGCCTTTTTAATTTGGGAGGCAGGTATGGGTACCGCCAGCACGGGAACCATTCATTGGGTAACCAACACCTCTAAGTAAGCCATAGGTCACTCCAAGACCCCTTGACCTCTCCAGCCAGACTCTCTCGGCCCATCGCCTTGTGCCGCAGTGGGAGGAATGAATTAATACGTCCGTCACTCCTGGACACACTGACCCTCAGATTCCTACCCACATCTCATACCTTTTTTATTCCCAGAACGTCCTCTCCTTCATTTCCTTAAAAATACCCTCCGCACAGCATCCCCAAAGATGACATTGGCTCTGGGTGAAATTATTTTTTATATAGGGGCTTATGTAAAAAACTTCGAAAAAAATGATAGGAAATTGAATGGTTAAACTTAAACAAAGAATTATATTAAATATCCTTTTTTACAGTTTTTCTAGGTTAGTCCATTTTTTTCTCCGTTTTCGCTTTCCAGAGAAGCGAAATTTTAATTATATAATGATATTTTTACGCCATTGTGTAAAATATTACCCCCATTTGTCACTTACGCCCTTTTGACTTTGACAGTTGACAAGTGTGTACTGTTAATTGCAGAATATATAAATAAACAATTCCAATGGTGTGCCTGTTTACTGTTAAATGCGTATTCATGTAATTACTAACAGCGTTTTAAAAATCATCAGAGCAATTATCAAAACAGTCGTTATGTTTGTACTTGCAGTGCTATATAATCAAGCCATAAATGTAAATGACTTTAATAATTAAGAAAACCTGATTTAATTGGTAACAATACACGAAGGAATTATGTTATCGATAAAGAAAACAGTAATAATTAATGCTTACAAAATCAAGATAAATAAATTTATGAGACGCATCATTCTGGTGTATTATTATTTAATTTTTTTTATAAGTAATTTACTTTATTTCTTTCAATTTTTTTTTAAACGGCACAAGAAACATGGGATAATGTCAGCAGGAAAATAATGGTAGTTAATTATATAACATTTGAAACGTTGCTTCGAATGGCTTTAACCACGTTTGGTGACTAGATCTGAATAGCCAGATACTTCCCCACCTTCCCCTAACCCATCTCCTTCCCCTCCCCATACCCTTCTGTCTCACAACATACCCCGATTGGGGGTATCATAGTCTCACTGGCTCCGGATAGCAGGAAGCATTTAGGACTCTTGTGCAGTATTAAAATAAATAAAATATTTTTAATTATTAATTATTTTTATTGAGATTTAAGAACCTCATCGTAATATTTAATCATTGAAGAAAATAATATTAACATAACCTAAATGAAAGATGAAAACTGAAATATTTTTAGTTTCTGTCCTTTTGTTCGGTTTCATCTTTCATTTAGGTTATGTTAATATTATTTTCTTCATTGATAAAATAAAATAAAAACGATAGTCAAAATAGTAATTAGGATTCCAAAAAAGCGATGCATGCGATAGGCAATAATGCAAAATAACAATGCTTGGGCTTTTATGTTCAAATCAAAACAATGAAAAATAAAAGAAAATAAATTAACGCGAAATATTTAGGTAACCTTTTGAGAATTTTGATTTGTTGCACCTACTTATTTTTTTACATATAAATAATGATGCTTTATTGTATTTATAGTCATTTTTAATCTCGAGTTTCAATGAAACAAGAAAACTTCTATTTTTAACGGATCTCCACTTCTTGTGAAAGTATTATCAAATAGAAAATCAAACAATCATAGAAAGATTTTAATTTTTTTTTTAAATAATGTGGGGGATCGCTAACTGCGATATTTTACGGAGGCGATGTTTTATTTATTGTATTTATGTTTGTTGCAAGTTGCAGAACTTTATAGGTAATATATTTATGTTATCATATTAGTAATTCAGATATTAATAATATAATTCGTTTAGAATAAAAACTTGAATAATAATATACCTAGATTTAAAATAAAAAAGTTTCTTTACGTTTCTTCCATTGCGGGATGTATCGGAAATATTTTCCCCGCCTTGATGAAATAACGAATTATAATTATTGTTATTTGCAAATTGTATTAATTATTCCACCCTCCATTTCCATTTAAATTAAAGGGTGTAATTGATAATTACAACCTCTTTCCAGATATTAAATTCTATCTTCAAAATGGAGTACGACCTGCCATGGGACTACAACGCCAGCCTCGCCAGCAACCCGGCTTTCAAAGCCGCGGACATCGCAGAGCTCCGCGCCTGGGTGGAGGGAGAGGATTCTAGTGTCGTCATCCCGAGGGACGTCAGCGACAAGATGCTGCTCTGCTTCCACAACGCCTGTGGACTGGTCCTCGAGGACACCAAGAAGTGCATCAAGACGTACTACTCGACCAGGGACAAGGCGCCAGAACACTTTGATGATAGGGATTTCGCAGTTCCGCTTATGTTGGAATCCAGCCAAACACTGTAAGTAGAACATGATTCATTTCTTTCTCACCCAGAACAGCCTCATCCCTGAATTATACGTCGTTTGGACAGCGCCGGATCCGCCATACGTTCATACTGTGCAGAAAACATAAGCGCGGTCTTTGAAAAGTCGCGCGACATTATTCCGTAAATCATTAATACTACCTATAATATCCCATAACACGGAATAATTATGTCTTATATTGTGCTGGCAACATTACAACTCGTCTCTAGGTCTCTAGGGCGCCGATATGTGCACTGAACGATCGTCAAAAAATGTATGGAAAAAGTTGTGACGGATTTTTTTAAGAATTGCATAATAGTTGGTTGAGCATAGAGTCTGTTTTCTATTAATCATTTTCGTGTGTTTGGGGCCCTATGCGCCGCGTTTCGCAGCCATTAACCATTAGGAGTTCAGACATTTGTTCCCATCGTTCAAAATAGTTCAAATGGCACAGCTAAATATTGTCATTATTTCTGTCCCTATTAAATTGTCCCGGTGACTTTGTAGTCACTGGATAGCAAGATGTTATTTTTCAGAGATACCAAAGGGTTGGCTTTTTTAATCATGGGTAACTTATGTCTAATAAAAAATAAATAATACGTGTAATCTTAAGTCTCCGTATATCGGGAATTGGTTCAAAAAGCAGCTAAATTTCAAATAGGTAACTCGAGTAGCAGTGACAGTGACAACCCTCTGTTTTAGACATCAGTCATCTCTAGCAAGGTGGCGCGCTGTCAAATACAATTATTATATTTTGACAGCAAGCAATCACTTTGTTGTTAGAGATAATTTGATTTGAATACAAATATTTTTGTTTTAGCACCACTTTATTGAATACATAAACCAACCGGTTTCGGTATTCTACTTTATACGGTATTTGATTTTATCGTGTTTTTATTTACCTTTTTTCTTGAACGTCTAGACGTTGAGAGCCTGAATTATTTTTAAAATGGGGAGCGCAATCGGTACTTACTGCACAGGGCGCGAGGTATCGTGAAACTGGTCCTGGGTCTGGAACATGTTTATTTTTCCCACTTTTTGGGACGTTGTTACTTGCATTTACTGTTGTGGCTAAATGTTAGATAGATTCTTACATGGATAGTTATTTATTAATTTAAAGGTCGCCATTACAATCTCTTGGATTGCAAAATATTCATGAACACAAATAATCTCAGCAAATAGACCACAAGGGCGGCAATAATGCTAGGTTTAGATCTGTGGTTAAATTAGAAGGAAACACAATTGAGAGATATAAAGAAGAAAAAAAGTTTTTATTTTTATTTTATAATATTATTATTCATACAATGGGGATTTGTACCCGCTAAGCCACTGCAAGTAGCTTATCAGCAAGAGTTTAGTTCAACAATATTATATAATAAAAATGTTAGCGTAGTGAGCAAGATTAAGAAAGGGACGCTTAGATGGTTTGGGCATGTAGAGCGAATGAACGAAGAAAGGAGTGTAAGGAGAATATATGACGCGAATGTGAATGGAAGAAGAAGCCGGGGATGACTGAGGAAGACATGGCACGATCAAGTGAATCAAATACTTGAGTCGGGCCATGTCAGGAGTCGGAATAACAGAAGAGAATGTATGAGACGTTGTACTCGTATGAAAGTGAATGATGCAAGAAGTGTATGCCAAGATCGATTTGTTTGGCGGTCCGTCCTCTCTGCCTACCCCTGAGGAGAAACAGTGTGATGGTTAGTTAGTTAGTTAGTTAGTTTATAAATAAAAATAATCACTCAAATAGTATCACAATAATAGAACAATATAGGTGCATGCATGTTTTGAAAAATGTACACAAGTTGAAAAAAAAAATTAAATGTGAAAACTGTAGAACAGTTTTGTTATAGTGATAACACACTTCAATTACATAATAGCAATTAAATAATATTATAAAAATATTAAGATATCACAAGTTGATAGTTATAAAGACAGTAGTGACGTTTTGTTTCAGTGAGAATAGACTGAACATAATAGTAGAACATAAATAATTTTAAAGATATCCGTAGATATCAAGGAGATATACAACCAAGGAGACCGTCATATTTGTTTAAAAGACAACATAAGAAAGAGCAAACTACATGAATGTATAAGGTCACTTTTTAAAAACGAATATTTTAACATCAGTAAGAAGTTCGTCAAGTTCGTATGGGAACTTGTTAAATATTTATGGAATTTTAATATTTTTTTTATATGAATATCTCACAAGAGTCCCAAACTGCTCCCAACCGTCTGGAGCCAGTGAGACTATGGCGTTCCCAATTGGGGAATGTTGTGAGGCTGAAGGTATTGGGGAGGGGAAGGAGAAGGGGAGAGGAAGGTGATGAAAAGGGGAAATACCTGGCTATTCAGATCTGGTCACCAAACACGGCTAAAAGCCATTTCAAGCAATGTTTCAATTCCGAATGGTGGTCTTTCACCAGGGCGATACTGAGAGTATCTTCCACTCTGGAACGTGCGCAAATGAACTATATATTATTTTTTAATTAATTAATTGTGAAACAACACAAATTAATTAAATAAAATTTACTTGCGCACGCCGGGATTTGAACCTGCGACCTTCGGATTCGTAGTCGAGAGCCTTACCCCTCGACCATGGAGGCCGTCGGAATAATGTGTTCAAGGGTTCGTTGACTATATTTATTTAGAAACATTGGTACTACCATCTCTATATTTTGTGTGAATCGTTTATCGTGTACATGATCCACCTTTGCCTTATACGGACTGTCAGATATATACGTTACGATACAATTTTTTTCCATAAAAGTGCATAAACAGGTAATGCATTAAGTTGCACTCTAATGTGAAAGGGCTTGCTAGATAAACGCCTCTTATCTGCTTCAATTCTCGCATTTATCAGTACAGGAATATCACATCCACCACCAGCCATGAATCGTGAAAATGTAATAAATGTAAGAGCTTCGTCAAAAATAAAATCATGCTTTAATTCGGACAAAATTCAGTACTGATAATATTATTTCAAATAGAAGGTTTCCATTGAGAAAGGTTCCTTATATCCATCACCGTGTTAGTTATAAGAATTGGATTACTCTACGTATATAGGTTTAATATAGGACAACTATGTCCTTTGTTTATAAATGTTACATGAAAAATCATAGAAAAAAAAACAAAATTATTATTGGAAAAATTTCTATTGTGTTTGTAACACAACTTCCACAACACAGTTTACACACATATTTCTCATTCCTCTGACCACAACCCAAATAAAAATATTAAATAAATAATGTCTTTACGGGCTAAACACGTATCTAATTAGAGGATTTCCATAAAAGGATGAAATCTGTCCGATCCGATAAAAAACATACAATTACAGTGTATTTTATGAATATTATTGAAACCCCATCTACTGCACTAGTATATGTACCTGCAGCTTGAAGGCTTGGTGTATTTTACCCCAGCCCCAGACAAATCATCTCAAAAGATCACGCTTTAACTTAACTGATAAATTATTTTATTTGATTACAGAGAGTGCGCCGTTTTACCAGAAAAGACTCCCGAGGACTACGCCATCATCTACCACGGACTCTTCAACCATTCTCCTGAAAAATATCATTTCAACCATGCCGTCAAATGCCTGCTGATGACTGCAGGTAAACCAAATACTATATCAACGTTTGCAAAGTGTAATGAGTCTAATTTCTTATTTTTTTCTATTAATTTATAAGGCTTGCTGAAATAAAACGCGAAACAGAAAGTCTCTTTTACGAATACGCTTCCGAAGGTTTTTCTTCGTAAAATAATTAAAAAATAATCGGATTTTCTCTGTAATAAATTACAATGAATTGTAGCCTATTGTGTAAGAATACCCAGGTAGATACAGTAGAATCATTTTAAAGAGATTATTTCTTGTGTAGTGGCGTACCATAGGACATAGGGGTAGGGGGGGATTGCATTCGAGTGTTCCAAACCATTTCAAAGCAATTTCAACCATTATCGGTCTGCATCACTACGCAAGCAAGAATCTCTTTAAAATGATTTGCCTGTATTCGTATTTAGATATGTTATCAAACTATTTATTTGAAATATAGAGTGCCTTGATTTTTCTTTCGATCTTTTTTTAGTTTTTACACTGACATTTTTTCTGTGAACTTAGGTAAAAAGGTGACAAGCGCAAAAACGACACCATTTCACAGAAGAACATTTAGGCACTTCACTGAAGTTTTATTGTTCTATTGCGATGCGTTGGTGAACCATTTTTTGAAAAACAGATAGTTGTTATATTCAATTATTGCGAATGAAAGACGACACAAATCTCAATAAGTTGACAGTTATAATATTTATTAAAAACCTAACACTTCAGCACTTATATTTTGACCGTGTATTTTGTATTCCATTTTTGTCTTCCATTTTTGTCAGTTTTCTTCAATCAAACCGTTTTTTTTTGTGTTTTCAACTAATAAAAAAAAAACATATCACGCCAATGTAATCTACCAATTTGGAATTTATTTAGGTGCACATACTCAGTCTTTGCAGTTTTTTGTTGATAGTTATTAAAAATTTTGTACACGAGCACAAAGTTCAACATCATTAATTTATTCTACCTGTTAAGCATTACATGTCTTATGCTGCGTGAAAAAAAGGGTAAAGGTAGTAATTGCAAACATGTAAACATGTTGTTTCAATGTTAAACAACTGTATTTTGAAATGTTTTTTCTGGTTTCATAAAATGTTCTCACATGTTTTGTGGGTTCTCACATCTTTAATCATCGACATTGCAGAAGTAGAAACAATACTCGACACTTTTTTATACCACAGATAACATGTCAAATGCAGAAGTTGTACATTATCATAAAGTTAAAATTTTGCACCTACTCCGCTTCTACAGTGCTATGAACTATAAACCTTTAGCTACCAGTTTTAATTCCTTACGTAGTGGCCTTTAAGGCTCCGCAAAACAGAATTTCTATGGATATATTACAAATATCCCTTAAAAACTGGAGGTTTTATGTTCTTAAAAAAAAAATTGTTTTTTGAAGATAATCTATAATCAGTCAACGGGCTGAAAATGTGATTATATACAATTCCCTCGATAGAAAAAAATCGTAAAATATACTCCGAAAATTTAAAAAAAATGGTTTTGTTCTGTTATTTAACATGTTATGGGTTTGAAAAAAATCATAGTGTTTCTTTAAATGCTACTTAAGACATTTGTCTTGAGATTTTTGATCTATCTTGAATATGTCAGGTTTTATTAATATTTTTAGAATTGTCGCTTACGCCCATTTATTCTAAACGCTCTTCATATTGGCGCTCTCTTTCTATCTTTCGAATGATCATATCTGCCTTTCAACAGAGGTCAGTCGAGATTCAGAGACCATGTAGACAGACCTCTTACCTAAATCTAAATTCTCGCGGGGCCTTAATTTTAAAATTTTAATTATTTCTATAATTTTTAGACAACTAAGCCGTTCTGTAGATATCACTTTCGATAAAGTGTATTCTAAAACACTTCAGCTATGGTCTTCTCATGGGCCAGCAAAATAAATTACCAATTGTTTGAGAAATCAGTATAAAAAAAACTATCGATACACTTGTTTATTAGTGGGTAGGTACCTACGCTAAAAATTTGAAGAACTTAATTAGAAAAAATATATTTATTTTGTGTATATTAAATAACCAAGTAAATTTATCGCATGGTCTTCTTTTAGATATTTTTCCAGTTAATTGGTTTGTTCCTCCAGAAAACCCCCTTATTACCCCTTCCTCTTTGGTCGGCTCCCACTTCAACACCTAAATGTTTATGTATGTCTATCATTATTTTGTGTCTTAGTTTAGTCTTATTTAACCCTTTTAGAGCCAAATGTATTTCGACAAAATGTTCTAAAATGCCAAAAGAAAAGTCTATTTTTATATATAATTTATGTGAACAGGAAAAAATGTTTCATTTCTGTAAAAATACACCAATTTTCATATTTTTTTCAACATTCTCTCCACTAGGTTTCAAACTATGATACAGAAATTGAATACTACATATTTACTGAAAAGAAAATGAAAGAAAATATGAAGAAAATGTACAGGATTTATTTACAAACTCCATGCAGTCCCCTTTTACACAAAGAACATATCAAGTTGGATCTTTTCACGGCATCCTCTGATTAACAGGAACCACAATATCACTCTCATAGTCATTAATGTAGTTTTAAAATTTTTCTGCCATTTCAACATCTTCATGTGAACTTTCACTTGTGCTCGACATTTCGGAATCGAAATTAGGAATATGAAAAAAAAATAATGGTGTTTGTAGAAAAAAAAGTGTGATCCAAGAAAGATAGAAAGCAATTTTATAAAAAAAAAAAATGAATATGTGAACACGACATCCACCAACTAAACTGTCGAAACGAGTGCTGTCGCGCCACCGGCAATTTTCGCATGTCTACCTACAAGCGCGATGGCGCTCTTCGGCACTATAACGGTTAATCTATATTCCTGATGAAGGAAGGGTACTTCCGAAACCAGTCGATTATTATATTAAATTGATTTGGTTCAAAACAACTTTATGAATTTATATTATAATTATGACAAGCCACAAAGTGAATGGTTTTTACGAATATGATTTATTTGTTTGTTGTCTTTTTCAGATAAGTGCGTTTACGAGCTAGGACCGGTTAAAGGGGTCGTATTTCTATTCGACATGAGGGGAGTGAAGCTAGGACACTTGACCCGAGTTAATTTGAGGTAAATATATTACATAATGCTCACCTGGTATTTAATTTCAAAGGTTGCAGTTCGAATAACGGTAAAATGATTGCCTTCAGAACAATAATAAAATGTTTCTTTTATAATTTCTTCAAACGATTGGTATTCACTTTGTGGCGTCATTATTAATAAATGAATTAAAAAATATACTTAGTATTCACCACCTCATAAATATGTATACAGTGATATCTACATGTTTCGAAAGCGATGCTTTATTACTGCTTTATTTATATACTATTAGTATTCATATATTCCTGATGATGAAAGCAGCGCTTTCGAAACATGTATATTTATAAAGTGGTGAATACTAATTAATTTATTAATAATAAAATGCTTTGCAAAACTAGAAATAAGTCAATAAGCACACAACTTTAAAGGAATGCTACAGTATACTTTTATATCCTTCATGAACTTTTATTCTCTACATACTCTCTGATGTCATTGTACGACCTAATGCCACATTTAAAAGTTACCTTTTTAATTATTTGTGCAATATTCTTATGCTCTAGTAAACTGTGACATGCAATTATTATTTATGGTATATTTATTCCGTTGATATTAAATAAATAAATCATAGCAAGAACGGGTTGATGGCTGAGTTGACAAACGTGTCTGGTTCCCATCAAGACGTCGTGGATACAATACCTCGGCTAGCTAATTCCTCCATCATCGCACAAACAATGTCTTTCGCTTATAATTATGGTAGCAGGAGTTTTTCAAATATTGTTGACTTTGTAATCCGGTAATGTGTGTCTTTCTTTAGAAAAAAGAGATGTACTATTGCATAAAGACATTAACCCAAACAAAACAAAAAAATGGTGATAAAAAATTCCTTGCAAGTTTTTGTGAATGCTTTTATTGCATAATAATATATACAAAAACTGCAAATTTTTCACACACGCAGCATATAATTGTGATGATTATATATATGATTTTTAATAATAATTGGATAATTTATATGCCTTGTTTCGTTTCGCCAAAAAATCACTTCAAGGCCGAGAGACATTTATTAAAATCAAAATAAGGAAAAAAAATTCCATTTTGTGTGCAATTTGGGATTGATTATGACCAGTACACGTATATTTCATAATTGTTGGCTTTATTTTATGATCTGTCTGTACTGCCAAAAAGTGTGTTATTTCACATTTTTTTATTCATTTTAAAAAATACAATAAAGTATATTTGGAGCACGTTCCAGAACGGAAGATACACTCAGTATCGCCCCGAGAGCATCATTCAGGATCACAACTTTGCTTGGCCGTGTTTGGTGACTAAATCTGTTGTCATTGTCCCACTGATCTCGGGCAGTTGCGACTACTGTGCTGTACCTTTACACAGATTTCTTTTTTAAAAACACTTCACTAGTATTCCTTCAGTAATCTTTGTCCTAAGATTAAAAAACATTACTCGTAACTTAATCAATTCACACTCACAACTCTCCAATATGTAGCACAATTCAGACACATCATTTTTCATATTCCATTCCATCTTTAACTCAATCATTCCCTAGAATCTACTAACTCGCCCGGTAAAATGTATATAAACACTCAGATATTTCATAGCGACATATCATCGGTACCGATCCTTGTAATCACTTTCTAAATATTTGTAAACTGTACACCACTCATTTTATCCATGTACTGTTTATTTCTAAAATTAAAATAATCAAAGTTAAATAAAAATTATGAAGGTTACAATCATATAATAATAAATCGAAAAAGAAATTCTGCTTCAGCGGGAATTCACACTGGAAGAATGATGTGATGGACGTAATCTAGATAATATTCATTTTAAAATGATCGATTGTTTTAATAGGTAAACGATTCCCATTATTTAGAAACATTTTGATTCGTAAAAAAAAATAATCTATGAGACAGATGTCTAAAAAAGTAGTGTAAAAATAAATAAACATTTATTCCAAAATTTATTAGATTATTTTAACATTTATTTTTATGTTTAAATTTTTTTTTTCCAGTTCCTTGGCCAAATTCTTCACCTACATCCAAGAAGGCATGCCTTTGAGTATAAAGAAAATTTACGTCATGAACTCGGTGCCCTTCTTCGACAAAGTCATGATGCTGATAAAACCCTTCATGAAAAAAGAGCTAATTTCACTGGTAAACCATAATATATTTTATATTTTTACAGGACACTATGCACATCGTTATAAAATTGCAGTAGATGGAAACTTTTGAACTAGATTGCCTATCCACAATATTTAAATGAGTTCCATTTTCAAGTATATAGAGCAAAATGTGTTTTGTTAACCAGAGTCAGTTCTGGTTGGTGGCCTTTGGTGAGAAAACAGATTTTAGGTGGGAAAGCGAAATGGAAAAAATTTGTAAAAGCAAATACCGTTGATAGATAATACGTCCAGCTTCTGACATTTGATGACAATATGTTACACTAGCACTTCCAGTACCGGGGATTATACGAATTGATTTTTTTCATGAATTCTTAGATATTAATAATAATAATTGGGTGATTTGAATAACGCCGTTTTTGTGAAAAATCACCTCGAGGGTGCTGAAATTATGTGAGATGTCCATTTAACCGTCCAATATGGATATCCACAATATTGTTGTCCAATAATTCTATAACCCTTTTACCAAATACCGTAAACGGATGATACATCCAGCTTCTGACATTCTCCAGATAGCAACATGCTGCACTTGCGCCTGTAGCAGCGGGAGTTGTACGAGTTGATTTTTTTTTCACATATTTTAATAGATATTTTCGGAAATATGTTCCAGATAAATTATAGAAATCGAAAATGAGTTATGAACTAAATGTTAGATAACTTACATGTATTGCGACTTTATTGCTTTTTTAAGGTTTGTACTAACAGTTATAAGGCTCACCGCTGGCGCCAGGTCTTACGGTGTAAAAAGGGAATAAAATATATAATTAATAAATCGTGAGAAATTTGCTTCAATGTCTTATTTTTAGACTTCACATTTTGGCTTAACATGTCACAAGTCATTTTTATTTGCATATGATTTAATGGGGGTATTTAAATATTTACAAAAAACAATTAATAAGATAACTAGTAAATTTTCTTTAATATTACAATCTAATGTAAGTGATTTTCTAATAAAATTTTTGTGGTGTGTAAATAGCCTACATCAATTAAAAGAGGGTTTTACCCTTTAAACATTATGTTTCGCGCAGTAAAATTTTATCTCAGAAAATTATGATAAAATACTCAAATATACATAAAACACCTACTAACCTTTGATCGGTGCACCATCCATATAATCGTAGCTGGCTTTATTGACTTGTTATGCCGTCAACCAAGGCAGGAGTCCCAATCACACGTACACAATCTTGCGCTTTTTCTCAATGAAAAAATAACACGCACATTGATTATTAATGCACAAAAAAATGCGATGTTGGGAGAAAATCCAGTAAAATTTCTTTTAATTTGGAGAGAGCAATAATTAGGCGAAAATGTCTTTCACTCTCTACGATGGACAATTTACGCACAATAATGTTACATTATTTCAGACAACATTTAAATTTTTGCAATTAATTTCTTTGAAAGCATCATTATACCGCCATCTCTGGCATATTTCAGGAAACACATCTAAATCCACAAAGGGCATAGAACAATCCTTTGAGACAATATTTTATGCTGATGAATAATAATATATCTAAAGTAAATAAATATTAGATGCTTTAAATAGAATTCTGAATTATAAGGTAATTAAATCTGCTGATGTCTAATCAATAATCATCATTATTTTCCTTATTTAATAAATTATGTACTCTTGCTACAAATAATTGAATTTATAAGGTAGGTTACCTCATATTTATTTTATGATTTTTCGATTTCTATAATTTGCTTAAAATATATTTACACAATAACATCTAAAATATATGGAAAAAACCAATTCATAGTGCATTGAGATATGTCAGATAGCTTTTTGTTGACAAGCCCCCAAAGGGCACACAAACTCCAACGGCTCGGAGGGCTTTGAAGCAGAGAATGGACGGTTACCTCGAGAGGGTCTCCTCTTGGGGTAAGAATAACCTCATCGAATTTAATGTTTCAAAGACCCAATCATGTCTGATTACATCTAAAAGGAATCGAAATGACAATCTAGTCTCTTTTAATGGAAGAAATCTTCCCAACAAGCCCTCCATTGATATGCTTGGTGTAACCTTAAGTTATCAGGTATGGGGGCTCCATCGAAGCCAGAGTAATGTTAGCCTCTCAGAAGCTGGACGTATTGTGCAGAGCCCGCAGATACTTTAATAGTACACAACTGCTGACCCTGTAACCTCGCAAGTGCGCCCCACTGTATAATTTGGCACCCACCTCTGGTCGGGGGCCCCAAAATATCTTTAAAACAACCCTTGACTCTGCAGAAACCGGCGGTCCGTTTGATAGATTCGCCTATCTTAACAAACGGACTGCAATCTTTGGAGCACAAACGTTAGGTGAGAATGTTATCCTTGTTCTACTGGTATTTTAATGTAAGATGATCTGAGGAACTATCATCATTGATCCCTTCGGCACCGGTGCATAGTCAGGAAACACGCCAAACACACGCCCAAAATTTGCACAGGGTTGACATTTGTCACATGAGAATGGGTCGCTTCTACGATTCGTTCTTGTGTTCAACAGCTCGTCTGTGGAATGATGTGCTGGCCTCTGTATTTCCTCCATCCTACAACATGGGTCTCTTCAAGACCCAAGTTCACTCCTTCCTATCCTCTAAAAGACCCTCCACACACCATCTCCAAAGATGATATAGGCCTTAAGGGAAATTATTTCCCTCAGGCCTCCGGCGTGGGGTTACTGTAAGAAACAAAAAAGGTGAACGTATTACCTATTACGGTATTTGATGTTATGGATCGAACAATAGAACAGTTAAATGAATTTTTCAAAGTTTCGTAACTTACGATGGAAATGAAAACTTAAAACAGTTGCGTTGACCTTGAAAAAGTAGAGGAAGAAAACTGTAATGCCAGAACTCAGCGTTAATTATATTATATTTTGTTAATTTTGTTATTGTTTCACACGGAAATAAATAAAGACATCAAACTCAAATATGACTCTTTTTCATATAGATTGGTTAGCAACAATTGACTTGTTTTTCAAATAATTTAACCATTTTTTTTCCCTTTTCAGCTGAGTCTTTTCCCGCCAAACACGGACTACGAGGCATTCCATAGAGACTTTCTACCAAAGAGCACCGTTCCGCCCCACTACGGGGGGGACCTGCCCGACATATCGACACTCAGCAAAAAGAATTTCGAAAAACTGATCTCCATGAAGCCATACTTTGACGCTGAAGAAAAACACAGATACGCTTTCTCAAAGAAATCCAAAAAGAGGGCAAAGGTTGAAACCAACTTCCGAGACCTCAGTATTGATTGATGGAAAAGATTTTAGTATAAGATTAGCGTTTTAAGTGCTTTTTTATACTTTTTGGGAATAAGTTATTTTGTAATGTATTGTTTTAATTGCTTGTAAAAGCCCCGTAAGGAAAAAACTCTTTCTGCCAAATTTTTATGTTAGATAAATTGATGTGTTGTATACTGTATTCGGTAAATACACCAACTGTGTTTTCATAATGCATATATTTAGTACCTTGCGAAATAAAATTTCAAATACTGAGTAGTAAGTATCTAGAGTTCTAGCAACTATAGGCAAATACAAACAATACTGAAATGTATTTTTGTAATATATTTATTTTACCACATCTCACAATCCCCTCCTGGGCCCACTCTTTGACAGTCCGGTAAGTAACGAACATTTCACTCATTACTGCAGACACTGCACAGAAAAGATAAGTTTGCTAAAGTAAGGTAATGGTTTACAACGCAGTGCATTGTGGGACTTTTCCGTGCGGTGTCCGCAGTAGCGAGAGAAAAGTTCGTTCCTCACCGGACCGTCAGAGAGCAGCCTATGTCTTACCCAATTTGTTTTGGTTCTGGATGACGTTAGGACTGTATTGAGACCTAATAATGGGTACAATTTATATGTTTCTAAGAAATCAATAATAAATATCGTATTATAATTAGTGTCCAATTCTATCGAAATCTTTCCCTGTTTCCCCTGATAGATTCCATTAGGATTTTTTGTGTTAACAGTCAATACTTGACTAGTAACTGGTCTCATTTAATTATTAACATGGGTTCACACAGAAAACGATTTATTTATATTGTTCTTTTTGCATTTTTAATTCAGCGAGTAGGGTGAGTGGCCACCTTCAGAATTTTTCTTTTTCAAAAATCCACTACGCTTGCAAATCAAAGAAAAACATAATTTTTCTTACATCATTACTCGAGACAAGTATGCATATTTAATAATCTCTCGATATACAGTTTTGTTTTCTATGTGCAAATTTTTTTAATAATGGCGTACGCCACAGTCTTCCACCCAGTTATGGCCGCACCTGTGTCCCAGTTCTGGCCATCTGAATGTAAGTAGGGATTTTTTTTATAAATCTAAATAAAACAACATATTGCTCAAAATTCTATTTATATTGTAGATGTCATAAAACATACTGGCAAAAATACATATTTTAGCATAAATTCAGCCCTGAAAAAACAACTTCAAAGGAAAAAAAGCCTTTTGGTTACACCTGTTAACAGTGGTGGTAGTAATAATATCATCTTAATATCGAACTCCGCAATAGATGCCAAATCAAGGAACCTGTGACATTATTAACTGACGACCAGTATTCTCATATTTTCTGAGATAGCTTATCTCTAATTCGAGGTCCTGGTAATTAATTCTTATGTTCAACAAGGACATAATCTCCTTCCAGTGGTAATCGTTTAGTTCTTCAAACGCAGAAGGCCTTGGCTATGGAATCCATTCTTCGCAATCCGAATCAGATGTGTCTTTCAAGTTTTCTTCCTCTGAAGTGTTTGAGGTTTCGGTTTGTTTTTTTTCACAGTACTATTTTTTATTTCTGTAATTCTATTCTGTTCCTGGTTCGCTTTGCTCCCTTTCTCCCTTTTCTTAGCCATCATGATATCTATCTATGTAAATATTGGAAGCTAACACAGAAGGAATATATTCCCTCTTTCGATTGGCATTAGTCATTTTCTTCTCAGGCCATATGACACATATTTTCACAAATTCCATGACATCAATCGGAATTTATATAGCATCAGAAGTGGATATAATACCCTTCGATGTTAAATCAAATGCATCCAGGATCTCATCATCCCACTGTCGACAATGAAGGTTCAATAATAAGAATTTAATAATAGTCTCAAAAGTAGCAAAAATAATTGAAAAAAATTCTTACATGTGATCGAACAGCGGCTTTTGAAAAAAGAGATCCTCAATTATTATTTACGGTAACTGCATTAATCAGAAAGGGATCTGTGTTCGTATGTGAATTGCTTTCATCTGTAAACTCCAACCACATATTATACAACATCAACCCTTACGTACAACCTACCCAATCTATGCCTGCATTGTAAGAAGTTTTGAAATCGTCGAGCAAATTCCATTGGATTTTACTCTCCAGATACCGTAGATGAGTCAACTACCGTAAATACATGTTTGCGTTGAGGTCAGTATCTCTAGGTTCACATTTTTAAGAAAATTTGTGTCATTTATCAAAATATTGTTCAAAGCAGACGGAAGATTCAGAAAGTTCTTGTCTTTCATTATTAGTTCTCCACTTGCGAATGTAGTTCAACCAATTTTTCTTCAAAGGGGAAAACACAACCACAACAAACCACAAAATAATGTTTAAGACAGTGCTATATTATATTCATATAGACCAGGGAACGCCGATTCAGAATATATAAGTTTCATTATCTATAATTATACATAGAAAATATAAACCGTTATTTAGAAGTGAATAAAAATCATCTTATCAAAACACCCTGTTATGTTGGTCCATTGCATTCTGAACATGCGACGTTACGGGTCTGGGCCGCGGTTATTCTGGTTTTGGATTTGTATGGAAATTTTTATTTGTCGATTTTGGTATTTATTTTTTTAGTTTTGGCGAAATTTAAATTTAATTTGGGTGACTATAATTATTCAATACAAAAATTAAAAATTAATGAAAGAAATAAGAATATTCATAGAAAATCATTTGTTAATACTAAAGTTTGTGAAAGGGCACACAATTTTATAACTTATGTTTACCATTAATACAATATAAAATTATGTATAGTAAAAAATCATTTCTTGTTTTGAGATTTGACATTCTCACCTTAAAACCGACCGGCCATAGATTTGGAGCGTTTTGGCAGGCTATACAAAATTTGGCCTCTAGGAAAATTTCGCATATAATTTCCGAGCTCTGCGTCCTCAGTGTATACCATTTTGGCATCGGTCTAGGAAAAATTGACTGGGGCACATCAGATCCCCCATTGTGGAGTTAATGTTTAAAAAAATAATAAAATTGGCCACTGCTCAGGCCCCCCGTAGTTGGAGCCCCACGCCCGGGCCTCTCGGGTCTAGGCAGAATTACCTGCCCTGGTTCCGGAGCCCCCTCAGGCCAGATTCCCTGGGCTCATGCCTCGCGTGCCCTTAGGGTAAAGACGGATCTGTATTTGCCCATACTTTTCCTAGACAAAACAAATTAAACTTCACGGGGATTAATAATAAACACTGGAATTACTTAGTATTGAAGAATTCTTAACGTTTCGAATAGCATACTCTATAAAAAATGCCAGAATACTTATTTACATCAACCTAGCGCAGAGTGGATATTATACAACTTTTTGTCAATGACGGTAAAGGACAAGCTATATAGTAATAAACAACCAAATTTGAAAAACCTTATCTTTAATATTGATAAGAAGCTAATTATTTCGGTGGGTTATAATTCTAGTAATAATGCAAAAAGGTAGGAACTGAAACTCGCTTAAGGTAATTACAATAACTCATTTATTATTGCCATTCGAGGGGCTGGTCTAAAATTAATCTTCATTATGTACAAAATATCATTAAAATTAGAGAGTCGAGTACTTAATTCTACGAGAAGTTTTTGTTCTTAAAATTAGCGATTCACTTGGCTTAACCCTCTAGGTGCCACCGAACGATATATCGTTCCGATACATTATTGTACTTGAGTGCCACAGAACGATATATAGCTCGAGCCATAAAATTCGTCACGCGTTTCCCACGGTTCTAAAATTACGTCACATTATTGTGTCTAAAAATAAAAGTAATCAAAATAAAAAATATGTATATTCATGGATTATCGACACTTCTCCAGCATTTTTAAAAAATGCATGTGGCACCTAAAGGGTTAAGTCTCCGAAAAAGTTGATTCTTAAAACCAGAGATTCGCTTGGCTTAATTATACGGGAAAGTTGATTCTTGTATGGCAGTGAGGCATTGAACTGGAAGAGGAAGGATGAAAGTAAGCTTAATGCTGTAGAAATGAGATCTCTGAGACGAATGTGTGGTAAAACCATGTATGATCGTGTGAAAAATGTTAAGATTCATAAAGAATGCAAGGCTGATGTAAGCGTAGTGAGCAAGATTAAGAAAGGGATGCTTAGATGGTTTGGGCATGTAGAGCGAATGAACGAAGAAAGGAGTGTAAGGAGAATATATGAAGCGAATGTGAATCATTGAAGAAGAAGCCGGGACGACCGAGGAAGACATGACACGATCAAGTGAATAAAATACTTGAGTCGGGCCATGTCAGAAGTCGGAATAACAGAAGGGAATGTATGAGGTGTTGTTTGAAAGTGAATGATGCAAGAAGTGTATGCCAAGATCGAGTTGTTTGGCGGTCCGTCCTCTCTGCCTACCCCTGCGGAGAAACGGCGTGATGGTTAGTTAGTTAGTTGATTCTTAAAATTAGAAATTCACTTGGCTTAATTATACGGGAAAGTCTTAGTTATCCTACGTAAAAGTCTTTATCTTTAGGTGTTGATAATAAATGAAAGTCTAGTATTCACTGGGTGACAGGGTGGAAGAATTATAATAAGAGTTCAAAGGCACTTTCCTTTACCGATGGCTATCCAGGGTCCAGAGAGCAGCTTGATATGCAGAGTCCTCGCGTTCGCACTAGATATCCCAGTACCTCCGGGTCGGGAGTAGGTACTAACGCGGCGATAGTCAGAGGCTGGGCGGTCTCTGGGGTTTGATCTCCGAAGGGCAAAGATCAGTATCTTTCTTGGCGGAAGCGGGGGGGTCGACTCGTGTTGCAGGAACGGGGGCCGCCTCAACAGTAAATCTCCGAAGGGCGAAGATCAGTATCTTCCTAAGCGGATGCGTGGGGTCGACTCGCGGTACAGAGCCTGGACGGTCTCTGGGGTTTGATCTCCAAACGGAGGAACTCGGACTACCTCCTGGGATGGAGACGTAAAGCCAACTGTCCTCTCCCAAAAAGCCCTGTTGCCGGTAACCATCTGTAGGGATCTAGTTCTCTCCTCCTCCGCTGACGGAAACGTTGCTACAGTTCCCTGGGGCTAGTGTCGACCATTACCTAGTTCCATCGCTAGATATCGCCGGTAGGCCCGTTCTGCAACTTAATCGTAATTATCTCGAAAGGCATCCTTTAGTTAGGATAAACATATTCATCATGACTTACTTATTACATAGCATAATCTAAGTGTACAATAATGTTCTTATATCTAGTTAATTGATTCTTAAATTAACAATGAAATATTTCCTGTCGTCCAATAGATTTCTCAATAGAACGATAACTTTGTCCCACGGTCATTGCGGATTTTCGGCACGGCTGTCTGTGTCAGGCCGTCCCGTCAGGGTCGGTTTTATGACCTCTATTGTCTAGCGGGCCACTCAAGTCCTTTTAGGTTTATTGTTGTCATCGGGTGGCAGTTACTTTTGTAAAATTATGCCGACTTTCTAAACTAGTAGTTAAGGGTGCTCTAAGCTTTACGATAGTTTCCGGTCCGAACAAAATCCACGCAGCTAGCCTTTGTGCAATTTGTTCAAGGCCTGTCGGAGGGAGTTATTAAGAATTGAAATGCACATGTTTCAAAATAAGTAGGTCTGTGAATTCGCTCATCACTTATGGGTATATTAATATCAAATCTGGTTTTCGAAAATTCAAGTAGTCAAAACCAAGTCACCGTTCTGTCCAATAAAGTTTTTTTTTTTGTAATTTTTCCACACCCACAGTAAGTATATATACATAAGTTAAAAAAATATTGTTATAACAGTGATAAAAAATTATTGTTATATCCTTTTGTAATACCTAGGACAGTCGGGTTCAGTCTTCCGCCCAGGAAGGACAGTTGGCTTGAAACTTCCGGCTAGGAAGGTTCCTATTCTCGCTCCTCGGAGAGGCCGCCCAGGTCCTCTGACGACAAGTGAGTTTTATGCTTCCATCCAAGAAGGAAGTCCGATCTCCGCAGAATTGCAGAAGTCGCCCAGGCTCTGCACCGCGAGTGAACCCCCGCTTCTGCCCAGGAAGTTACTAATCTTCGCCCTTCGGAGATCAAACCCCGGAGACCGCCCAGGCCTCTGATTATCGCCGCGTTTGAACCTACTCCCGATCCGGAGGTACTTGGATACCTAGTTCGAACGCGAGGACTCTGCATACAAAGCAGCCACTGGTCCCTGGACAGCCATCAGTAAAGGGAACTGCCTCTGACTCTCGTGATAATTCTTCCACCCTGTCAGCCAAGTGAATCTCTAACTTTAAGAAATAACTTTTTTGTACAAATAAGCCCGTGAACCTGTAATTTTAAGAATACAACCTTTTATGTAGATTTAACGAAGTAATTAGTTAATTTTAAGTACAAAGGCTTTACAAGTAGATTTAAGTACTTGCCTATCTAGTTTTATTGAATTTTTGTGTCTTATTAAGATTAACTCTAATTTAAGACTAACCCCACGACTATCAAAATAAATGACTTGTTGTAACTACCTAAGATTGCTTTTCAGTTCCTAACCTTTTTGCGTTATTCCTAGAATTATACCCACTGCATTAACCACCGTCTTATCAACAGGCTGAAAACGAACTATAAAAACGTTATTTTTAGTGCTACCTGACATAAAAGGTCGATTAGACCGATTCTCAAGAAAGTAACGATTTTTAAGCACATCTCTAGAAAATCATTTTTGACATTTCTCGATTTTCTCGTATCCGCTGATGTCAGTTGTATTTTTAACATTTCCTGTATTCTATTAGTGGTTTTGTAAGTGAAAATAAGTGCAATTATTAGTAATAAAGCTGTTAAATACAATAATGGAGGCGGCTGTTGTGAATCTTGAGAATTCCGTGAGTACTCTGACTTTACATGATAATATTTTTAGTCAATTTTTTTAGCATTGGAGGTATAAAAATCATTATAGTTATTTGAAAAATCAAACGATTTTTACTGAAATATCAATGTATTTAATGAACTGCTTATTATAGGGAATGTGAAATGCAACAATTCCGCCTCAATTTTTTTCTACACTAAACCCAAACTAAGAACCTAATAACCGATTTTAAATATAATACAGTATATTAATTACATATAAATTAGGTTCTTGTTTGGGTTTACAGAGAAAAACGAAAAAATAACCTAAAAATCCATACATAAACTTCTAAGATTACTAACCTTTGAATGAATTTATATGCATTATTTTGCATTTTCGCGTATGCCAATATTTTTTCTACTTTTTAGTAATCTGAAACGAAGTTTTATTTAAAAAAACTGTATGTTATTATATGCATATTTATTTACACATTAAATATGCATATAACCACGTATTTCTTAATACGCACAAAATTAATGAAAAACACCTATTATTAGTTTAATTACAATGAGGAACAACTACTTCAGATCACCGGAGAAGCAAAATCACGCATTTTAATTCATTTAAAGCTTGGTAAAGTTTCAAGTTTTTGTATGGCTTTTAGGTTAGGTTTGTTTTTGATTTCCGAAAAAAACCCAAACTAAAAACCTATTTTATGTCTAATTATTATATTGCATTATATATAAAATAAGTTTTATGTTAGTTTGGGGTTTTTTAAATAATAAAAAAAAAATACTTGCTTATCTGCATATTTACCAAAAACATTACTGCTTTCTCACATTTTTGTGGGTTTTTTACATTCACAATCACGTTTTTCAATTTTTGCTTGTTAAAGTTTACAAAAAAGTTTTTGTTTAAAGGTTAAGCGAACAGACGAGCGCCTAGATATGATGGCCTGTAAGATAGACACGGTGGAAAGACAAATAGCACAACCGGACCAAAATCCCGAGACATCAGTTTTAAGGCTCCTTAAATCCGTAACAGAGGTTTGGGGATATTATGTTAATAAAATGTATTGTTAATATTATGGTTGTGGTGTCGGGTAAGAATGTTGTGATGAAACATTTTGATTTAAAATTAAAAGCGTGGTAAAGTCAATACAGTAGAACGCTGATTGTCCAAATGTGTCTAAGCCAAGAAAGATAATGCACTATAATATAGTACCCTGTACCCATGCTGATAAGCCAAATAAGCAAAGCTTGTTGGCCTCGGTTTAAAATAGACCAGTATTAGAGACCAAACTTACAGGGGTTATAGTCTGTAACAAACTCACCATAGATTGTTTCATCTTTTAGCTGTGGTTTATCCACATTTATATTTATTCCAAAATTTTTTTTTTTTTACATCCTTTCTAACATAAATCCCGGAACCGTAGGGTACTCATTAATTTGATGTCTGCTAAACCTGTGAATTCAAATGTTATATACAACATCTGATTGAAGCTTCATTGTCAATGAGGCTACTAGCACAATAAGGAACTACAGTCTATTTTTTTTTTTTTAATTTATCAATAGTGACGTTCAGTATATTTCATTATTTTTTCTGAAGTAAATTTTCAATTTTTCAAAACCCGCCACAACGCTCCAAATCTATGGCCGGTCGGTTTTGATCAGTTTTCAGGTTGGAATGTCAAATGTCAAAATAAGGATGAGCTTTACCGTACATAATTTTATATTCTATTCATAGTAAACCATCACTAAACATAAGTAATAAAATTATGTACCTTTTTAGAAACTTTAACTCAAAGTATAATAATAGTATTGGACATTAATATTATCATAATATCCGTATTGATAATTGGTTTGCTCATGAATACTCTTAATTTATTTCACTAATAATAGTTTTTTTTACGTTGAACAACAATTATAGTGTTTTGATGAGATGACTTTTTATTCACTTTTAAATAACGATTTATAAATTCTACATATATATATTCAGAATCAGCGTTTGCTGATCTATATGAATACATATTTTTAAAACCATTATATTTTTCACTGGAGTTCCTTACTATACATTTTTAACAGGTTCGCTGCCACAAATTTTTTAGGATGTAAATAAAATAAACCCCAACGGTCCCAATATCAATGGTGAACGAGTTAAAACTGTCAAAACTTCACCCCCTTTACCTATGGGCTATTTCAATAGTGAGACATCTAAAAAATCACAGATTCCTACAAATTTTAAATATTCCCTTACAGAATTGACAAAATGGTTATTTTTCAATATGAAGTTATATACTTTCACTTCCAAACCAAACAATATTTGAGTCGTTTCTCTATTAAAACAGGAGCAGAGCACAATGCATAACGAAATAACTAACTGAAATTTAACTAACTCAAAATCTGCACTTTTGACTTGTGTCTGTGTAAAGGACATCGTTATAAGAGTATCCTTAAAGTTCGAAATAGCAAAACTGTCGAGTTCAGCAAATGACTGTTTATTAGTTTTCACAAACTACGAAAATATAAACCCTAATGATTAATTTGGATATTTGGCTTTCTATTGTTACAAGTTTGGTAATTAAATACATAATATATACACAAAGAACTATAGATTTAAACATGCTCAACACATTTATATATTATATTATTATTGGAAAAGGGTGTGAAACTGTTTTACTTTAAATAACATGATTATTCAAGGCAGCTCAACAAAATGGTGAGTGAATTATAACAAAATTATATCTTAAATTGGCTATTTTTTGTTTTTAATAAAAAGTCTTCATATATAAATAAAAAATGGTTTAAAATATGACAACCACAATTATTATTACTACAAATAAACAGCTTACCTTAGATGCAATTACTGCTAACATTACAAAACTTTTCCAAATTTATTGTAGATATATTATGCTTCATCATGGAACACTGTAAAATATATGCTTTATTATCGCTTTGATTAATTGGAGAGATATACTTAAGGATAATATTCTGTACTAATAATGAAATACAGACATGTACATGGATGTTATTTCTCTCATAGGATTCTCATTACATACATTGTATTATTTAGTCACCAAGTAGTAATAGTAAATATTTATGAAACAGATTTGATTTAACCCGTGGTTTGCGGGTAACTTGAATGCGAGTCGTTAAAATTTGCTCTATTGTGTGCGTGAATTCGAATTTGTGTCCTATGTATGTACTGATGGATTTCATTGATTGGTTGGAACAGGACTTTCATTCTAACTTATGATTGGTTCAGAGATATGTTCTGTTAAATGGAGCCTTCTTATTGGCTAATGTATTTCAAATTCTTGCTGCCTGGGTTTTATAAAAATTATTCATTCCATATGATTATTCAAGTACTGGTGGATTTCATTGATTGGTTGGAACAGGACTTTCATTCTAACTTATGATTGGTTCAGAGATATGTTCTGTTAAATGGAGCCTTCTTATTGGCTAATGTATTTCAAATTCTTGCTGCCTGGGTTTTATAAAAAATATTCATTCCATATGACTATTCAAGTGCTGGTGGATTTCATTGATTGGTTGGAACAGCATTATAATATATTTTTAATCATTGAAGATATAATATTAACAACTTTCAAAATGAAACATGAAACTGAAAAGACACAGAAAAGAAAAAAGGTAATGGTAGCTGGTACTCGAACCCAGGACCTCATGGACTATCCGGGACATGGCGCTCTAATCCACTGAGCTATGGCTACCCCAATCCGTTCTGTCATTTTTATTAGAATCATACTTTGATTTCAAAGAACTATCAATATCATCCTCAATTTATTCCCTACTGTTACATTTTTCTTTTCCGTATCTTTTCAGTTTCATGTTTCATTTTGAGAGTTGTTAATATTATCTTCAATGATTAAAAAATGTTATTATTATTTGAAATAAGTGAATTTTATCAATTTCCGTAAAATCGGAATCTTTTTCGATTCTCCGTTTTCACTTAGTTATTTCCGTACTAAATTGATTAATTGTATGCATATAACTTGCATGGTCAATAACCTATGGCTATTAATATCTATCGTATTTTTATATACGTTTAGTATAAAAATATTTATAAATCTTATTTTTATCCAGACTGCGACATTAGGTACTGGCGCTGCGTTTTGGGCGCACACAGTGGATATTTTTATCAGACAGCTGCTCGCACGAAAAACGGGTTAAATAACTGTACATAGTCCTGTTTATGCAAAAAGCATTCATAGAATGTGTTTCAGTTATCAAGACTTTATTTTCTCAGATTCTGTGACTTAGGCAGAATTCTAAATCTGAAACTGTGGTCAGGAGATTGTGAAGTTCGTCTTCTACTCGTACAGCATACATTTTTTACACATTTAAAAAGCGTGCAATGGTAAATACCTAATGTAATATTATTTATGGCTTGTAAAAGAGTCTCTTGGAAGAAGCAAATCAGTTGCCTGATTAAACTCCCACATAATGCGTGGCTTTAGGGGAAACCGCAGCACGATGTGTGTTGTTTTCATTGTTGGCAGTGAGAGACTCCAAAACAGAATCTTACGTAGAATTGAAAATTCGTTTGGACTCCCTGTATTATGACATCTTAATTAGGAAATTCTGCAACTGCACAAGCTATCTTGGCTACTTCAGCAGTCGCCCGGAAGCCTGTACCGCAAAAGGGTCCATTTAAATGCCACTATGCTTTTATTTACCTTTTGAAACCCAGTAACCCCAACTGTTTCATAGACATTTTACTATGCTACCCACAGAGTAACACAGATATGATATTCCTTCCACATTATATTAAATTAATTTCACATTCAGAATAATATTATTAAAGTTGCGAGTCTAGACATCGTCCTCAAAATACAAATATGCCTGACACATTTTGATGTGAAAAAAATTGCCTCCAGTGAATACATACTAGTATTAACATAATTCGACATGGACTTTTAATATTGATAAATAAATATTGCTTATAGATGTGTTATGAATCTCAAATCTCTGTTTCTCTGTACCATCAGCCCAAAAACTAGAAATCATGCCTTGCCCTTGTATAAATCCCCCGGTTTGACCTTGCCAATGAATGATCCAGGTGAGGAATGACTACCAGAATCTGCGGCAGGAGATCCTGGAGGTCCAGGAGCTTCAGAGGCAGGTCAGCGACAGGTTAAGGCAGCAGGTGCAACAGGTGCAAGGCAGGTTCATTAGCCTCAAGGAGCGCATCGCCGCAGTACCCAATAACTGAACCATCCAGTCATTCCTAGATGTAGTGTTATCCTTAAAACTTATGTTGGCCTGGTATAAATAATTATCAAAATGTTGGAGATTTAAAAAAGTTTTGCTGGTTTTTTCTGCTTCGTCTTAATCAATATCTTGAGGTACGATGCTTATTCCACGAAGCAGATTCTTACTTACAGAAGATTTGCCTCAAACAGCATGTCAACCTTATAATTTATGTTGGCCTGGTACACATTTTTCAGAATGTGGAAAATTTCGAGCCTTTGAAGATTTTTTCTGCATTGTCGATCAATATCTCAAATGTGTATTACACGAAGGAGATTCATACTTATAGAAGATTTGTCTCAAAACACCATAAAAAATGGAGCATAATAATCTCCATAAAATGAGAAAGATTTTATTTTATTTACAAAGCTTTTGTTTTTATCGAAGGCATTTTTATCTTTGTTTTCAAAGAGGTATTATTCCAATGTGCTTTGAATTAGGTGAATTATAATAATGTGTTTGAATGTTGTCAAAAAAATTATTTACTTTATGTTGTATGGTGAAATATTTATTTTTAAGATGCTTGAATCAAATGCAATTTACGTTTTAATTAAATTATTGTTACTGTGCATAAAATGTCAGCATTTAAATAAGCTGTTTTTTTTTTATAAATTTCGATTGGTTGTAATTTAATTTTAATTATTTTTTTTAAGAAAATCAAAATAACTTTTAACAGGGAGAGCATTACAAATGTTGTAATAATGATGAATGACTGATCTTCTACTAATTGGACGCCACTTGTGAAGAATGTAAACCCTTTTAGATTGGCCTAAATAAATACTAAATCTTCTCATAGAATCGTTAAATAAAGTTCTGCCGTACACTATGTATTATAATAATTTCGATTGTGAGTGTTCGGTGAAAATTTTTAAAATCTACCAACACTTTCATTAAAATTTTGAATTTTGTCACAACCCTCCGAACAAAATTTACAATGTTGAAAATGGAAGGAACATTAAAAACTTCATTGAATAAAAAAAAAATTACAAGGCTTAAAAAATACCTGAAAGAAGTGCAATAATTTTTTAAATCATAATATAACACGGACTTTCTCCTAAAATACTTTTTCATAGTAAAATATTAGTAGTGGGAAATTGGATATTTTTTGAAGGCCTATGTCGCAATGCGCAACTTTCTTCTCGGTCCACTTTTACGGACGTTTACAATATTTGTGATTACTGCTATAATTTATCATAGTACCTACCTAGAATAAATAAATAAATACTTCTGTCACATGACTTGAAACATTGCCACTTCAAGACTTATTTAATACCTGTGCCAAACTGTATTATATTTTATCTTAGGTTTAGAGATATTTAGTTAGTCCTTTGATACCCATTAGAAAATTCCATAGTATAGATTTTATTCATATTTTAATTATTACAAATGCATGTTTTCATAATAATTGATATTGATTTGTTTAGTTATTCATATGGTTTTCGTGCAATGCATGGTTTATAGAAGTATTAATAATTTGCCTTGTTTATCAAATTATATTTATGTAGATTTACAAGGTACATAAATACCTGTTTTGATATCCGTTTTATTCACCTTTCTTTTGCAGTTAAATTTACCAATGATTAAGTAACTCTTAACTTGATTGAATGAAACATTTAGCGAATTATTGTCTTCTACGCTGACTGAGGGAAAGAGCGAAATGGACCCTGATGGCTTCTAATCTCTCAACAATTTGAGAACACTGCATAAAGAAGAACATCTCTCGATCTGACTGAGCAAAAACATGTTTTGATGGAAGAAACTCTTAATCTTCTAAAATTTTCAAGTTATTTTCGTGTTGACTACTCTGAATTGAACGGTAAAACCACATCACTATCAGATCTGTAATATTTATAACTTTTTTTTTTATTCCGCGATGCAAATCATCTTTGTGTTCAGTTATATATTATCTCGTTCCAAGAGAGATAAAAACCTGATGATAGTTTCACTAATTCGGGAATTTTCAGTCATATTGTCATGGTATGTCTATTCATTTCCATATTTCTGAATTTAAAATAGTAAAACGGAAGAGTGAGTATGTGAATGCCAAAAAGTATCTGAAATAGTTAGAGATCCAATATTTTTACAAAATAATGTATAATATACATATCGTCGCCATACTGCTAAAACTGTATAATTGATAAATGACAAATTATACAGAAGAGTGATTTAAAGATTTTGTTTTTCTTTAAACATCTCCTTAGGAATTTTTAAAATTATTAGAGAAAAAAAATGGTTTTCACAAAATTGATCATATTTGTCGTAATATAAATGCTTTTGGTCTATTGAAACCAATATTTTTTTTTGTAATTTTAAAAAAGAAAAATAAGGTAGCACACGTAAAAATCAAAATACTCAACTTTAGTTGTCTGATATCAATTAGACACTTTAGCAGATATGCGGAACATCATTTATAACTCAATTATACAAAAAAAAAAACATTAAAAAAATTTTTGCATTCATTTTTAATAGTATGGTAATGATATGTATATTACATATTTATATTGTATCAGAGATTTGCATTTTGAATTATTTTTAGACAAAAACTGAGTCGGTGTAGTTCAATTTGATGTTGTTGATATTCTCCTTTACAAAACGATACATAGTTGCATGAAGTTTTAGAATGTCGGGTGCAATTTAAGTGTGCTTTTACTGTCACCGTATCATATTTGTATGAAATATACATATTTGATGTGTTAGGTAATGTAGTAACCTTCAATATACTCGTAGACTGTCTAAACCACTATGGAACGGGGTCTGCACTAATATGCAATAGGATCACTATCAACAGGTGACTGGCATATAATATCAAATTACAGTATCCCTCATAATCCACACCGCTACTGCAATGGAGTCCAAATAGCAATATCGCAGATAATTAAACTAGAAGCCAATTAAATATCATGGGTTTAGTGCAATATCAGCTATTTATGCAGAATTTTAATATTTCCGGTTAAAATGATACATATTTATTTATTATACTAATGTTGACGAGCGGGTAGGTACTCGGCTCTATCTTTTTCATTGGCCATTTTGGTTTAGCGCGGTCTATGACTCCGGAGACGAGAGCGGTGGTCAAGAAGGCCTCAAACTTGGATATTCTTTGGTTAACGCGTTGGCGATTCACTAAACACGTGGCATTATTCTTCACTCTTTTTCATCTATCGATAAAATAACTATCACATTCTGCATATTCTGGCATCCGCGAACTCTACACTATCCCCACATCGGGTGATACGAATAATATCATACACTGCCACCGCTTACAGCGGATTATGAAAACTCCTCTAAAAAACACCACGCGTTAACCAAAGAATATCCAAGTTTGACACCATCTTGACCACCGCTTTCGTTTCTGGAGTCATAGACCGTGCT
This sequence comes from Halesus radiatus, assembly GCA_022606495.2. NCBI lineage: Eukaryota > Metazoa > Arthropoda > Insecta > Trichoptera > Limnephilidae > Halesus > Halesus radiatus. The sequence goes on along the minus strand of JAHDVE020005783.1, from coordinate 96,449 downwards.
GAAGCAAAATGTCCAACGACAAACATAGAGCTGAGTCTTTACGGACCACTTTGGGAACCTGTGCTCTAGAGCTATGTTTCCTGTTTCTTTCAAGATCTTTTCGTACTTGTTTTTGGATCTCCAACCAATTTTAAACTTCAAGCCTTTTACGAAAAGAGAGTCCAATTTGATACATCTGTCAATTAACTGTCCTGCAGATGTGCTGTGCGAGATTTATACCCTTAATTTTTTTTTATGTGATTACCGCACATGTGTCTCAACTGCCCAAAGCCAACCAAACCATGGCATGCCATACTTGATTGTGAATGGTGATTTCACCAGGGCGATTCTAAGGACATTTACCAATCTGAAACATGCTTCAAATAAATAAAAAAACATGTTTTCTTTACTTCTTTTGTTGTCTCTGATGCAGATAAGCGAAACTGTGAATAATGAGTGATTACTGTTTTATTAATTTTATCATAATATCCCAGTGTGTTTGTTGGCAATTCTTTTACCCCAAGGTCTATTTATGTTTTTTGTATCCATGTGTAACATTTATTGTGCTAGCATGTCTGTTAGTTTTTGTATGTAATAACAATACATAATAATTAGTGAAGAATTACATGTTGTGACCATGTAGTCTTGAGCATCTTCCCTCGATGTTAGCCGAGTAAGAAAACCACATGTCTGATCTATGTTAGGTTATGTTAACTCACTAAATTAGCATGTAAAATTGTAATGTTCAATGTCGGTGTTAGACCAACCACCACTGTCAACTCAGGAACACTGTCAAAGCAGTGGAGGGGGTTATTGCTAATGCGCTAAGTAAACCAACAGGTTGACGTTTAATGTCATACATATTACCATCATTTCGATATTACAGTGTAACCCTCTTACAAAGTTTTTTTAAAAGACCAGAAAAAACTTGTAATATTTGAAAACCTTGTATCGTGAACATAGAACAAAAAGTGGCCAATCGAGTTCATTGTTTTTTGGCAGATTGAAATTGAGGATTTTTGTTTCACAGTTTCACAAGTTAGGATAGTTTTTAATTAAAGTGTATTTTGTTTCACATAGGTGCGTAAAAAATATTTTGACTTGTGAAGCTGTGAGTTTGTGTCTATGCTAAGGACTTCAGTCTTAGTCTGCCACAGACGGGGATCTTGACTTTGCCACTTTTCATTGTATACTCAAGATATGTGGGTTTCAATTGTGGTAATTTTTTATGTGGGGAAACATATTAAACAGTAACTTTATAAGAGGGTTTCCCCGTGTTAAACTTTTTTCTATGCTAAAAATTTTGGTATTTCAGCTTTGTTATGTTTCCAAGGAGATTACAGATAAAATACAAGTTCTTTAGTGAATCATCCAGACTCCCCATGAAGCAAACACATCTGGATTACCATTACAACAAAAGAAAAAACAGGCGTGCTTTAATTTTTTGTTCTTTAAATAGACATTGATCGTCAACAGACTTATCGTGTTAACAAAATCCCCCTAAAGTACCTAACTAGAGGCTAGCCTGTAGTTTATATGTCCTAAGAGAAACCAATACATGTCTGAAACTGTGTACTTATACATTTAAATTTTGTAGTTTATGAAACTTATTTCTCATTCTAATCTTGAAAACTAAGAATAATCAATAAAATTCAACAATGATTCACTACGCTCGATAAATAAAATTATTAATTAATAAAATTATTATTAATCAGAATTTTTTTGTTTCATTCTTCATCACATTGAGCGATTTTATTCTGTTAATTATTAATATTTTTTTCTTGCAGTCATGCATTTATTTTTCAGACATAAATTTATTTAAAAAGTAAAGTCAGCTTCTAGTCTTGTGAACAAATTAATATATTTTTAATTGATTTATTAAAGCTACTGTTTATATTTATATATATTGTATTCTTTAGAAAGCGCAATATTAGATTATGTTTTTATTACTTTTACAATGCATGCAATAAATTTACTGCCAAATAGATTTAGTTCAATTTATAGTTGAAATTGTTGGAATCGTAACTTGTATATGTTTCCAAATATATTTTACTTTATTTTTCGATGTTGTCTAATTTTGCAAATAGTTTTTATTGCTGATTAAATCGACCCAATAAAATTTGCCATTACAGTGAGAACTATTATATTTTAAGATTTGCATAATTTAAAATAATTACAGTGGAAATTGTTTTACGTGAAACCATTGAAACAAAATTAATTTTTGATTTATAGCTATGAAAATTGCGTAACTGGTGCGTGTGCAGTTCTGATCAGCTGTTGCAGGATAGAGTTTTACGGGGGAAGGTTATCTCGATGATAGCCGACCTCTAATAGAACAGGGAACCAGAACGGTTAGTAGCTGAATGGACTGATGTGTCGGGTTCGCACCCAGGCATCGTGGGTTCAATTCTTCTGACACACGCAATATTTCCGCTTAGTATGATAGCAGTAATATTGAGATATACAAATAGATTAACACGGTCTTCAGACGATTACAAGCGCTTGCCGGGTATGGATCTCCAACGATAACTGCAAAATGCCGACATAACTGAACACCTTGTTCTGGAAAAGATAGAAAAAGCAATGATGTCACCTTTCATCGGTTTTCCCATAGTCAATATCCGTAAGTTAAAAAAACTCAAGGGAAGTTGGCATGCCAGTAATGCAAGTGCTCCGGGCCACAGCGTGCAGCGCTGCTGTCAGTCGTGCTGCGACTCTGTTCATTGAGTTCATTCGCTCTCAGAAGGATTCGGGCGATATCGACAGCCGCCTCATCCCCCTTCCTACTTCACTTTTAATAACGGGAAACAATATTTTACATTGATTTTGCGAGGAACGTATACTCTATTTGGGTACCTAAATGGATAGAAAGATTTTCAAATATTGTCAGGTTATTCATAGCCGTGTTTGTCTTATTTAAAAAAAAAATAATAACAGCATTTTAACAAGTAAACAGCGTGAAGAATTTGCCAATATTTTTGATGTTTTAATAATGTTCAAACATTTTCATGTAAAACCATTTTCCACTGTAACTGATTAGGCTAGATTTTAGACAAACTGTGACCAAACTTCTCAATTTGCCCAATTCTGTGGGCCCCACTAAATGTTTTTGCAATAATCATTTTCAATTTGAAAATACACCGCACAATACTAGTACATAATTATATTATTGATGATTTTTACTGTGCCAAACTATCTACAAGAAAACTGTACTTTTGTATTCTTTGGGCCGCCAAAATATATGTTGGTCTTTGAAATATAATATCTTCCTAAATTATTGTAATTAATTAGAATATTATACATCTTTTCGTAATATGTTTTTATATCAATAATAAATTTAATATTATATTTCTACTTGAAGAATCCACACTTAACGAAAGATTCATGCGGTGCACATCTCATTATATTATATTCAATGCTCAATAATATCATATTTATAATATACTATGGTAACATATTGCACAATAATTTTGTCGTAGGTAAAACATATTCGTCGATAGTAATAAATGTACCCCGTAATCCTTATCTGTACATTAAAACCTCAATTGACCACAAATATCATTAGCCAAGGTTTTATCGTAAAATCTCTACCATTCTGTATTCCTTCATTTCAATATTTTTTCTATGTAAAACTCTCTTTTTTATATTAAAGAAATGGCCCCTTAGCTTTGGCCAATGCAAAACGTGTGAAATTAATTTATATTTTGCTCTATAATTATTAAAACTCTGATAATAATTCTAAAATCACCCCAAACGCAAAGCATATCAACTCCATATCTTGCAACTTTAGACAAGTTTACCCAAAGATATCTCGAAAAGGAATATGTATGTATGAATATAAAACTAAAAGAGGCGTTGAGTTACAGAGTTCCCACAATTTATTTTAATTTTACGTAAGAACTTAATTCATGTTATTGTAATAAACAATGCGAGACTTTAGTATTCAATAGCTAATAAGAAAGAAGAAAAATAATATAATATACTTGCCAAATAATCTCACCTATATTGAAGCATTTCAATATAATTGGGCAAGGTACCTATCGTTGTTTTTAAAAAAAACTGTATCTATTATGTATACGCACTGAATAGATACACACTAGAAATGCCTTCCATGTAGATTTGAGTGGAAACCAATGCAACCACTGACTTATCACCTTTTGGTTCTAACCCTGAGAGTCAATGAAAATACAGCGCTCTGTATTTGCATACACTGCCTCACATCGTATATTCCATTTGATTTTTAATTTGTACTGAGAATGCGAATTTCTGAATTTGAAATTTAAGGTTCGAATAGCCAAATTTGTATCACGAAACACGCCCACATCGCATTTCTTTTTCTTCTTTATTCTGTGTGTATACGGCTAATGATATTTGTTATTATTAAACCATTGTAATGCAATTAATTGTTCAAAGCACATAAATGTAATTATTTCGATGTGCCCTAAGTGATGTGTTTGATATTACAAGTAGGTCTGTAAATTTCAGGTTTTCAGGATGATTTTTAGTAAAATTGTGAAGAAAAAATCTTGCTCTTAGAAATGAACAGAAAACCAAAATACTTTTCGTAGAGCACATCAATTTATTACATTTCTATTTTCACCCAAATTTTAATAATGATTGTTAAATGAAAATAAATTTGAAGATGGGTTGATAAAAATGGGAAGTCAAATTATCTGTTCTAAGTGTGTTTTTTTGTTGGTAAAAAAATATTGCTGATAAAATTATGTGAAATATTAAATTGAAAATACCATAATAAATGGTGTATGAATGACTGCTGGGAATTAACTTTATATCGCAATCTTAAGTCTATTGAAATTTAAAAAAAATAATAAAAATAAACACTTTGTTGAAATCAAATAATATTCAATTGTTTAAATGTAAAACAATGAGCTAACTTATTAGAGACTGAATTAATCTGTCTTCAGAACAAAATAATAAGCAAACATGTGTAAAATATGCTGCTTAGGCTTCAAATCATATTTGAAAATCATACTGATGATATTTTGCCATAATTCCGGAGATGCTTTTTGACGAATTGTTTGTAAAATTATATTATTCTTGCCAATACCGACAATCTACATACAGTGAAAACCTCTTAAGAAGTTTTCCATGGTGACTGGAAAAAAAACGCATCTTATGTGAGACAAATTGGGCCATTTTTCAAATTCACTCTTCAAGGGACCGAAAAAACTAAACTTCTTAAGTAAGTTTCACTGTAATATTCATTTTGATTCCTTATCCAATTTGCTATGATAATTAAAAAAAAAAAAACCTATAACATTTCTCAGGAAACTAATGTCTTTAAGAATGTTAATTTATTATTTTTACATCAAGTTGATTCTAGCTACTAGAAGCTGTTACAAATCTCAGATATTGCAAACCTCAAAATAAATTTATTTCCCTACAACTCACACTGAGTGTAAAACCGCAGTATGTGCATAATGCACGCATACTACAATGTCTGATGTCAATGTAAAACAAATTTACTTTAATGTTTAAAAAAACTGCATTTGGCATGTTCTTGTTGGCGCCTAAAAATTACAATGGAAATTTCAACTTCTATAATGATTAGAGGTAGCCAAAATTCACATACAATTTTTATTAAACTCTCAACAGCCTTCCAAATACATTACTGAATAATAAAACAAAACAAAACGTATCTTTGCACTTGATACAGTTGTGACCTCAATGTGCAAACAGTCCGGGTAAGTCAATGTTCGCTGATGCCAGCTTTGATTGCTTTTAAAACGTAGGCATGTAGAACTTTTATTTGTAACAAATTTGTCTGTGTAGTTTTAAAATTAAGTTCTGGCTGTGGTTGCGATATTATGCGAATGGAAGATATGAGGGTAACTGAATATTGGATGCCTTTACTGTAAATAGTATAGTAGTATCTTGACGAGTGATTGGTTTATCAACCCATCATGAAACGTGTTATTGACTTATTAAAATACATCCCCAAATTATTTGAAACTGAAACTTTGCGTGTTTTATTTAATTTATTTTTACGTCTGTGTTTTGTAAAATGACATGTGTGTACACCAAAATATAATTTTATAGAAGATTTACAAAAATTAACAATTTATACTGAATGGATGAATTATATGTATTATGCCATTATCTGTGCAGATTTATATTTCACCTTTGTTTTACTATAAAATTACAAAATATAATCTGGTTCCTACACTTATTCACGGTGTTTGGAAACTGGTGGTGCAAGTGGGAAGCTGGGGAATCTACAACACAAAAAACAAAAAATTGCTTATTTTGATTTTGATTTTTTTTTTTAGTTTTTCCATTTATTTTCAGAAACTTTTGGGTTAAAAAACTATTGGAGTCAGGTCTACTCTTCGATCCATTTTAAAAACAGTTGATAAAAACCCTGTAATGACTGATTTTTTTAAAATTTCACCTAAAAAATTCCAACTTCAGACTTGATTTACTCGAAAACGAAAGCTCCAATCAAAAATGTTAATTAAAGTCACAAAATCAGCTTCGAATGTGATGCAGATTCACCAGTATACCGCTTGTACCACGAGTTTCTGGACACAATATATATATAAAACCTAGATTTTCCCCCTTCAATTTCCATCCATCATTGAAGTCATTTTAAAAAAAAAAAAATTTTTTACATTTTTCCATAAATTTTAATAATGTCTACATAACATTGAAATATTAGACTTTCTTTCTACTATTGGCTGAAGAACCATCAAACTATTTTACTTTTCGATTTTTTTACCCTCCTCTTCCTTTTTTCTATCCCTTAATGAGGGCCCTCTGGTAAGTTAGATTTGATTGTCATAAAAAATAAAATCATAATATTTTCTTCAATGATTTTAAAATTACTTTGTGCTTTACTTACTAATTAATTTTATTAATAATAATATATTAATTTTAATTCTCATACATTACAAACATACATTTAATACATATGAGAAATTACATGTACTTAACTTCCGGGAGGAAAAGAAGATGGGGAAGAAGAAGTATTTGTAAGACAAGAAGATTTACAAATTTAAATACCAAGAAAAAGAAAAATTCTATAAAATAAAAAAAATTGAGGCAGTGGTGAAGTTCTCATCAGTGAGGAGATTCTTTCAAGAATCAATAGAATTTACCTTTTGAATCTCTCCTCACGAATGCAAAATATGTCGATATCCTGTGAGATTTTGTTCAGGAGCAGTATACTCCTCCCCACCGGGAGAACCATTGTCAGGTTGGTCCCAGTGGCGTGCAGCCCATAAAGGTTGAAAAGCTGTGCCGACCTTTCTTTTTTCATGTTTCAGAAAAAAATTTAGAAATTTCATAAAATTCTTATTTTTTGGTCGTTCTATTGTAAGAAATTGTTTCTACTTAGCATATTTCTAATATTTAGTTTGCAATTTGCTTTAAGGGCCTTATCCTTCACGGTTTATGGTGTGATAAATAATGATAATCAACACCTAAAGAACTGCAGCCTACCTACCCTTGATAAAGGAGCAATCAATGTATGCCACTGGTTGGTCCTACAGGCAGGATGATAGAATAATCTGTGACGACCCTGTCTTATCAGGAACATAAGACACTTATGCGTTCCAAAATAGCTGAATTCTCTATACAGCCTCGCAGCAGTCTATGAAAATGTGTAGCGGTGTACCCCTCTCTTCTGAGCTGCAGGGAGTGAAATCCGAGCATGCACAGAAGAAAGTTAGTTGGATAAAGTCACGGGTAGTGGCCTCACTCCCTCATGTAGTAAAATCTCAAACTTTTTCTGAACCCTCGACCCCTGAACATGAGGGAGTATCCAGCCTCGTGATGATTCCAAATAGCCGACTCACTCTCCAGCCTACTACGGACTACAGAGAAGTATAATATTCTAAGAGTATGGGTATCCCGAAAAACTCTGACAGTTCAGATAACAAATCCTAACATTTTAAATTCAAATTGGCGTGATAATGTCTCGATATGAACACGAAATGCAAGTTTACTTTCATACACGATTCCAAGATTTTTTATATTAGAAACACAATTGAGATTATGACCGAGCATAGTATATCTGTGGTAGGTGAGACTAAATGCTCTGGTGAAAAACAGGACTATGCATTTTGAGGTATTGAAATGAAGCTGATTTCGTAGACTCCATTCAGAAAAAAGAAACCTTAAGCGAAAATTAATTAAATACTTCCACTGACCTTGCAGTCTTCTCTCTCCATTGTATCTCAGATTTCATCCAGTTTTCTTTTATGTTTTAGAGTTGATGACAAAATTCAGAGCGAAGCCTAAAACTAATCTTTTCAGAAAGTCATCAGACAAGACCCTTATTTACGACTTTTGTAATTCTCCGCTCCCGCTCTAACATTTTATTTTAAGTCATTCCTGAAGTGTCGAGGCACATCCCACCACTCAACAATACAATTACAAAGGCATCGGGAGTCGGAATCATTTGCTAACAGCGAAACAATATTTATTATGCAATCCGACTCCCTCACAAATTAGGCATAATATCAATCTATACATAACAAATGTGAAGATGAAAATGGCCGTGTCAAAACATTCTAGGGAGAGGCGATCACGTCCGACACACAAAGGGTGCCAACAGAAAAGAGAAGGTAAAGTCTTAATGGTGGCAATGTAGCGAAATCCATCAAAAGCAGGGTCTAGCAACAAATACCCACGGTAGCCAAACTGGCGTGGTAAGTAAAAACAAAGTAATTAGCATGGGAGTCATTCTCCAGAATGAAGGGAAAAGTTTAATTGTATATTATAAATATTTCACTTAATGTACTGATTTTGTACCAAAACACTCGTAGACACTTAGGCTAGCTGCGCACTAGGCAGCCAATCATCACTTTAGTTGGAGAGGGTTCTAACTTCACATTACTTATTCTGGGATATGAGGTGTCAAAGTTTGCAAAGACGATTTCTCATAATCTACTTAACATTGTTTGATTTTGAGATTCAATTTTGTATGAAGTATTTTAGTTTAACATATTCTAAAACAAAAAATTTAAATAGGACGTATAATTACTGTTTTAGAACATACCTAAACATGAAGATAGAACCATGTGCAACCAACTAGGGCATAATAATTCATTTCATAAGGTTCTAACCACATTTGGAATCTTGTTCAAAAAGTTTGTTTTGTTTTTGTGCTAGAAATATGAATGATTGGAACAAAAAAACATAGAATATTCTTCAATAACATGTTATTTTTTACGATATAAATTATAGAAAATAATATAAGAATAAATAAAATAGCATTTTATGTAAAGTTTTAAACACTTTTCTTATTTTATTAGGATTTTATAAAAAAAACTTCATAGATAGGTTTTAATAATCAATATTTTAAAAGGTGTATTACTAATCATCTTGGAGTGTAATTTAAAAATAAAAAAAAAACATGAAAATATAAATTCGAATATGCACATATTATGAAATATTCTGTAGCGGGGCACTCAAGAGATTGATAATATTGATAGTAACAAAGAAAATAACCTATAAACATAAGTTTTTTTTCCTGCTAGGGTTGGTGAAGGTTTTGAAAACCAACCGTACAGAATCCTACAGATGAAGAAACCTTATTTTAAAGATTCATCAAAGCATTTTGACTAAAAGATCCTTTTTCTAAAATCGATCCACAATATGAAAAGAGTAAACCAAATGTAAAAGTTAGCATCAAATTTAACGAGAAAAGAGTATACCGAAAGTCAGGGTCAGCTAGTTAATCAGAAGATACTAATTCGTTTTCAGTGCAACCGAAAATTATCTAAAAGGTTAGAGAAATTTCAGAATGCACCAAGCAGACATAAAAGCCATGTTTTCCTTAAATTCCACTCCAATATATTCCTAACTAATCGCCACGTCCTAATTAATTGTTTTTCTTAAAAAAATTTTTAACTTAAATACTTTACACAAGATTGGTTCTCAAATTCAAAAATTGTTAAATAGAATATCGACCCCTTGGGATAACAAGGTTCCAACTAACGATTTGGGCTGATTTTAGTTATTGATTGGAAACGGTTTCAATTGCACTATTCTTCATTTCTTCTATAGACACCAACAAAATCTAGTGAATATCAACGGAATTAGAAAGCGTTAAAAGTTCCAACTGAATCAGTAATTTACTATAATTTGTGAAACAAGGTTCCAAGTGCAGATGGAACCTTGTTACTTCAAATTAAAAAGTTATTTTGTAACTCACTTCACATTAATCCATACAGAGCGTTCCATCTGACGAACTGTTAGGTTTCCGGGCGTTGCAATTAGAAGTGTAAATTAGATGATTAAAGAGTGATTCTTTATTAAAATGATTGAATACGAGGATTATAGAGATTCTGGAACACCTTATAAATCATCAGACAGCGATTCTGACACATCTGTTGACTGTTTTCTGTTCGGTTTTCCTGCAGATAAAATAAAAGAAGTGATGGAGTAAGTTGCTTTATTTCACATGGTGGAATCACGGTATTTAGAGTTGAATCTAGACGTGTTGAAAATGTATGATTTGTACACAAAATATTGTGAAGAGATGAATACAACAGCGGTGAAATGGAGCATCTACAGGCATATTTTTATGACCAAATTTAATTTAAGTTTTCACATGAAAAATCTGATAGAGGTGATCTTTGCAAAGAACAACTCGATGCAAAAGATGATAATCTGTTGATTGAATATTTGTCATTAAAGTATGGAAATCATATTAAAGATAAGATGGCTATGAGAGAGGACAGAGATTCTGATAGGAAAAATGATATACCCGTCCTTTATTTTGATTTACAAAACATTATATCCGTTATGTCCAAGAGCAAAAGTAAGTTCCTTCTATTATAAGAGAAAATTGAATGTGTACAATTTAACTAACTGCACACTACTCTTAATTATTTTTAATTTTGAAACTGTAAATTCATGGTGGAATTCCATATTAAAATGAATTTTTTTGATTAAAAAACCTTTGTAACTTTTTTCCACTTATTTATTTTCGACCGGACCGGTTTCACCCTATCAAAAAAAAACCCCATAGATTCAGTAAATAAACACAATATAATCCGTCTTCCAGAGGGTAATAAACCATCCCGAAAGTAGTTTTTAAAAACACAATAAACAGTACCGTCAGCAATAAAATAAATTTCAAACAATAAAAACAATTTTAGAAAAGCAGGGAGCTCACTCCCGACATCCATGCTATATATACCACAGATTTAGTATTCATTGTACCAGTCTGAGGATGCCCGTGATAGGGTGAAACCGGTCCGGTCGAAAATAAATAAGTGGAAAAAGTTACAAAGGTTTTTTAATCAAAAAAAATTCATTTTGCACACTACTCGGTAACCAAAACCATATATTTTGTGCGATATGGAATGGGAGTTTGTCAGGTTGTGCTGAAAATGACTTAGCGAGTGCTTTTAAAAAGATTTTAGATTTGCCTCAGGTTGCTGAGAATAATTTCAATGAATTGATAACGTGGAGTGGTTCACGTATTCCACAAAATAAAAATTCTTTAATGAACCCCACTGTTTTACATTTTCTCAATAAAAATCCACAAATAACTTCGATGATCATGAAGTACTCGATTCCTGTCTATTCCTGCATATAAGAAGTTGACAGACCTTACAGTGCCATTGAGAAGCTCATGTCCAAGACCGAGTTCTTTACACCACTCAATCTCATGTGAAGTCAGTGAACAGAAGAAAGCCACTTAAAGTTTTGCAAATGAGCCCTGATGATTTTAAATATTGTGGATGTGCTTCGAAGTGAATACCATTTTTAAAAGTGTCTGTACTTCGGTTTACACAAAACATACATGAAGTGGAGTATAAAAATGCCTTCAGCTGTAATGTTTTGAAAACTGAAAACTTAAAAATTCGTCATAAACCGAGAAGGAGAAATAATAGTTTGAACGTTGAATTGGCATTACCAATTTCCACATTGATTGAACCGAAAAATGTAAGAAATGCGCAAGTAATGTATCTCAACAAAAAATTCAGATAAAAATGTGTTAATCTCCATGCATCTGGGAGACCGAAAATATTACCAATCTTTTATAAATATAGTTGTAAACATTGGTTTATTTAATATATGGGTTAATACATAATATTGTTATTTCACTTTTTATTTTGCACCATCTCGGATACTATTTTTGTTTGTTTTATTTTATTAACCATAATTACTTAGGTACATATTATTATTTTTGCTTTTTTTTGTTAAACAAATCTTCTATTATTATAATTATTCCCTATATTAAGGATCTTGTGCTTACCATTTTAGTTGATTTTTTATTGAACATACTTCTTTCATATTTCTTAAAATTGAACATACTTCTTTCATAATTCTTCCAGTCGTCGGGCGTATTGTAAAAATTAAATAAAATTCTCGTGATTATAAACAAAGTAATTGTTTTATTTTCATTAAATATGTCTAACCACAAAGTGACTGCTTTCAATAAAAAAAAAAAATAAATAAAAAATTGTTTTTGTGTTTAATTTGTAGAACTCCATGTTAAATTAAAGTTTTATAAATTTTAATAATAACTGGATAATTTAATAATAATAATAACTAATTAATCATCACACCATTTCTCCGCAGGTGTTGGCAGAGAGGACAGACTGCCAGATCAATATTGGCATACACTTCTTGCTTCATTCCCATTCATACATCGTTTCATACATTCTCTTCTGACATGGCCCGACTCAAGTATGTGATTCACTTGATCGTGCCAAGTCTTCAGGCGTCCCCGGCTTCTTCCATTCACATTCGCATCATATATTCTCAGTACAGTCCATGATAGCTTTTTGTTTGACAAGCCCCCAAAGGGCACACAAACTCCAACGGCTCGGAGGGCTTTGAAGCAGAGAATGGCGGTTACCTCGAGAGGTTCATGTTTCAAAGCCAATCATGTCTGATTACGTCTAAAAAGGATCGAAATGATAATCTAGTCTCCTTTAACGGAAGCAATCTTCCCAACAAGCCCTCCATTGATATGCTTGGTGTAACCTTAAGTGACCAGCTCAGGTATGGGGGCTCCATTGAAGCCAGAGTAAAGTTACCCTCTCAGAAGCTGGGCGTATTGTACAGAGCCCGCAGATACTTTAATAGTACACAACTGCTGACCCTGTACAAATCGCAAGTGCGCCCCACTGTAGAATTTGGCAGCCACCTCTGGTCGGGCGTCCCAAAATATCTGAAAAAAACCCTTGACTCTGTGCAGAAACGGGCGGTCCGTTTGATAGATTCACCTATCTTAACAAACGGACTGCAATCTTTGGAGCACAGACGTCAAGTGGGAATGCTGTCCTTGTTTTACCGGTATTTTAATGAAAGATGCTCTGAGGAACTAGCGTCATTAATCCCTTCGGCACAGGTGCATAGTCGGGAAACACGCCAAATGCGTGCCCAACATTTGCACACGGTTGACATTTGTCACATGAGAACGGGTCGCTTCTACGACTCGTTCTTGTGTTCAACAGCTCTGCTGTGGAATGATCTGCCGGCCTCTGTGTTTCCTCCATCCTACAACATGGGTCTCTCTTCAATACCCAAGTTCACTCCTTTCTATCCTCTAAAAGACCCTCCACACAGCATCCCCAAAGATGATATAGGCCTTGAGGGAAATTATTTTCTTCAGGGTCTCCTGTGTGGTGTTTCCATAAAAAAAAACCAAACATACCAGTATTGTTCTTGCAATATCTCAGTACGCAAGATAGTATTTTATTTGGTTATCCATTGGGAATTCGTACATGATGATCTGTCGACGGTCAGCAGTCAATTAAAGTGAATCAGCTATGAGACCCAATCAACATTGGACCCCATTTGACCAGTCACGTTGGGCGCTTAGTCGTATCTAATTAGATACATCCTATGATGGTAGCAAATTGTTCATAGAAAATCATTTGAAGCTATTTTCAAACTTTTTTTTTCATAAGAAGCAATCACTTTGTGGTTTGACATAGTATTGAGTAAATGAAACACCAATAAACCACCAATATATTTTATTTTTACCAACCGGTTTCGCTCAACTCAAGCTTCATCAGGGTAAATATAATTAGTTATTTTATTTTTATATTTTAAGTTATTATATTTACCCTGATGAAGCTTGAGTTAAGCGAAACCGGTTGGTGAAAATAAAATACATTTGTGGTTTATGACAACGCGTTTCATTTACTTAATATTTTAAAACTGTGGTGTGTTATTGAGGATCGGATATGTGACAAGGTGAATAAAAAAAATAAAAAACTGTAATTGTTTATAATTGGCGTATATTTTCAATAAAAATTTCAATCACACCCATTTTATTTGCTGTATAATTTGTGATGTAAATAAAAGTGGCGTTGCAAAATGGAATGTTAAAAAAAAAGAAAAGAAACAACTTGAAAAGTGACAACGTAATATTATATTCTGACCTACAAATCTATGTAATAATAATCAAAAAGAAAAATTGACAAGATCAAAAGAATCAAAGTTAATACTGCTATTCGAATTTAATTTACAAAATATCCAATATTACATACACGTGACCGTAAATACATCTAAAAACAATATCACAGATTATGTTAGTCATGTTAACTAAGTACCGATTTAAAGTACATTTTTCGTCTAACTTAGCCTAAACTTTTTTAATATCAGTACATTATTTTTCGACAAATTGTCTTTTCGAGAAGTAGAGTATTCAACATTACAATAATAATATAAAACAATGCACCTTTTTAAAATGCGTATACGCGATCTTTGTATGCATAGACTTTGAATGCACGCGGTAGAAAACATTATTTATACATTTTATTTTTTAATAATTTTGGAAATAATACTACATACAGCCTTTTCAAAGCTTCAGCAAACGAAGTGTTTAAAAAAAAATTATAGCAGAAAAGAAAAATATCATGACCAAATTTGATTAGATTAAAACTTGAGACAATAGGAGATAATCCATAAAATTATTTGTATTATGTCACTTAAAAAAAAAAAAAACTTACCTAAAGTTATTAGAGATAAAAATTAAAGAATTATTCAAAATAAAATATAGCCTTTAGAAAGCAAAATTCACAATGTGGACCTTTTTGATTTGAAAAATACATATGTAATACTTATTTACAGCAAAATTATTTAGTGAAATTCAATTTAAGTTAATATCTCTATAAGTACCCACATTCATAAGAGAAATACTTAAATATTACTGAAGCAATCCATTGATTTTATCTAAAGATATTACGTAAAACACTTAATATATGAACATTGAAAAATTATTGTCCACTTCAAAAATACTATAGAATTGTGAGCAACTAATAAGTCAATTTATTGGATTTCTTATTCGTAATGCGTTAATTTAAACGCCAATCTTAATTAAAGTATTGTCACGCAATAAGCTACGTAAGTTTAATGTGACAGTTATTGGCAAATAGGCACTGTAATTATTAATAAAATATATTACGAGTGACCATGGCAACGATTCAACTACACAGTCCATTAGAGATGAGTTGTGATGAGATGATGATTGATATTTTTACTCCTTACATAAAAATACAAAAGGATTTTTTTTAACGACACAATTAATTTAATCACGGGGAAATTTTCGAGAATTTTTTGAGCATTTTTCATCTGACAAACGTATCAAATTTGATTTTAGAATTGAAACATTGAGAATGTTTATAATTACTATGGCACACTTTTATAATACTGTTAGCCCAAAAGAACTCTAGATTATTACTCGCAAAAAACGGCTATAAAATTTAACAAATCAATATTAATATAATTACATATATTGACAGTACATTACATTTAAAAAAAACATATAAACTGAAATATGTAAATGTAAATTTAGGTTTGTGTAATATTACATATTGAGAATTGCTAAAAAGCATTGTGTATACATTTCGCAGTGTACAGAACAATACATACATAGAAAGATGAGTAAAACAAAACAAAAACAAAAAAACTAAATAGCTATATTATTATATACAGAAAGCACAATTATAATTTCATACAACAGAAATATTTAAGTTACTTAAATATGTTTTTCATATCATGACTACGCAAAATTATTCAAGAGTCTTTAAAGAAGTTCACAAAAGAAAGAGTGAAACCTTTTTCAGAGCAATATTAGGTACGGACACTGGACACTCCAACTTATATTTGGATATGTGATTGTTTCACTTTTTTAAGAGAATTTAATTCATACAGCAAGGGACAAATAATTTTTTTTAATTATGTCAACGTGTTTAAAATGGCCAAACCTAAGGCAAAATGTAATAATTTGACAGTTAGCAATTTAGTTTCATTCAAAGAAAGGGCTCCCACAAAAGAAATTTTCACACTAATCGGGGTACCTTCAAAACTGAAATTAATAAATTACCTAATTCACAACCCACATAGGTAGTTTTTTTCCGGGCCCTTAAAAAAAATTACCGAAAGAATTTCACTTTATATAATTGGTTTGGGTTACCAATGTTTTAACTGTAAATGAATAAGCATGGGTTGGTAGGATACAAACTTAACAATGTGTATCCATAGTATATGTATGTATACATATGTTGTATATATATATACAGATACGTTTCTTATAAAACGGTACTCTCTAAGGTAGTTTTGGATTTTTCTGGGCTCATAGAAGTCTCATCATTCAAGGCGCATTTATCTGGGCTCCTCCTGTTGGGTTTACTCCTCAAAGTGCCCCCGTTGGGGTCAAACTTTGAAATGTTTCTCTTCACCAAAGATTCCCTCGTCCTGCTCAAACTAGGGCAGTTAATTCTCAGGTTGGCAAGACTGACATAGTTTCCTGTCGAGTTTAAATCTCCGCTGCTCATTCCTTTTTCGAAACACTTTACCGTGTTTTCAAAATTCTTTTTATGAGATTCGTTTTCGCTAGCATTTAATTCCTCGCGACTTTGAGATTCTTTTCCTACTAAAACTAGATTATTTGATCCACTCGCAACTGATTTGTTCTCCGCTGTACTGGAATGTTGGGCATTTAGAGCGGTGGTTGTGACAGCATCAGGAAAGCATTGTACAAGGGCAAACGTTTGTTGGACAGGAATTGTGTTTATTTTATGCGATGGTACAACCTCAGTAATCTCTGACTTACAGTCTTTACTGTATTTCTGGTCCACGACTTTATTCATAGACGGAATGTTTCTAAAATTATTGCATCTTACAAGAGGAGCAGGAATATCTGAAACACTTTCGTTCCCTTGAAGATTGGCAACATTATTTCTCGTTGGTGTGTTTCTCTCAATGATCCCCCGATACCGATCGGGTCTTGCGAGGTCTATATTTTTATCTGGTAGTGTATATTTCAGAGGAGAAGATCTCTTCTCCCTGTAGCTGAATCTTCCCACAGAAGACGTGTCGTCAACTTGGCGGTTATGTCTCCTCAATAGAGGTGTCATACTTTTACCAATGTTTGGAGGTTTGGTAGGAACATCTTCGGATGACTTGTTTAGATCTGGTTGCCAGATTTGCATCTTGCTGTGACTAATTTTAGAAGTGTCGTTTAGTAACGGGCTTTCTAGGGGTGTTTTGTCTATTTTATTTCTACAATTTGGAGAGCGAGGTACTACTTGAGCATTGTTTCCTACTTTATCTACAGTGCCTTCGGTAGGTTGTGGAGTCATCACAAAGAATGTACTTTTACCTTTTGGACTTTTATCACTTTTGCATTCTTTGGCTACGTTTGAAGCTTGATTACTAGAATTATTACTGAATATTTTAGACAGGGGTTTATTAATTGACGATATTGATTTCCTACCCAGTTTCGGTGACATGAGTTTCTTTGCAAAAGTGTTGAACGACATGTGGTGTTTCTCGGGAACGACTTGAGGTTCGTCAACTTTAGGTTCGAAGTTTTGTTGCAACAATTTAATATTACTGGCAACTTGTACTTTCTTTTTACCATTTTCTGGTTCACCAGATTTAGCAGTAGGAGAATTTGTATTAACAGTGTAAGACTTCTTATCGCTGCGGAACATTCGTCTAAATGCCGATGGAGATTCAGTTTTGACTTTGACCTCTTCGCAAGCATCATCGGAATCACTACTGTTATCATTATTGTTATCAGTTAAATGATTCTGGATAGAATAATGCCTGCTGAAAGGTTGAATGGAATCCACCATCATCTTGGCTTCGGTCTCCAACTCTTCAACAGACTGATTTCTCAAATAATTAGGCACATCCGTATGTTCTTCCTTTTCAAAATCGGTATTACAATGATGGCTTTTTGACTTCAAAACTTTTATCGAGTCCATGTTAGGTGTTGCGAAATCGAAATGATCGTTAGATGCACCGAGCGGGGTGACCTTTTTGTAGGATTCAGATCCGGTTAGTGGATCTTGATGTGCCACTTTGCGGGCTTTGCTTTGAAAGATGAACTCTGATTCGTTAATAGAGCTGTCAACGGATTGCCGTTTCTCCGCGAGGCTTTCTTTAGATATGCCTCCGTTTCTCAAGACAATAGGTCTATCGAGCCATTCCCTGACGTCGTCCACCTTGGTGATGTTGATAGTTTTATCGTCAGTGCTGAGGATATAGCCGGCTGGAGTGGAGGATAGGGCGTTCTGGCTCTTGCTGAGGACGTTATTCTGAGCCACAGGTTTGCTGGGGAGGCAGAGGTGGCTGGCCGAAATGCACTTGGGGCCGAGCCCTCGCACTGTCTGTGGAAGAGATGATGCCTTTAATTTGTTCTCCATCTTTAGAACGTCTCCAGATTTTGACTGAAAAAGAAAATAAGAGTGAATAAAACACTATTTGGCTGCTTGCTGTAAGTATTTTTACGGGTACGCTCTTCATATCCTCAAAAGCAAAAAGATACCTCTACACCTCTGAATATGTATGCGTATTTAATAAATTGATGCTCATATTTTTTTGGCATGAAAAAGGGGGTCTCGACAAGAACATTGTGACAAAATTATCTCCTTGCAAGATAGAAATACTAACGAGTGGATTAGGAGTAAGACAATGGAAGCTTAAACTAATGTCATAATCTATACTCAAGTAGGACTATGCTGGGGAAATAGCATGACTAACAGAGGACCACTTCAATGTTAATATCATCTTATGACGTGCTTGGTTGGGAAAGAGAAACAGGTAGCGCACAGATAAGATAGGTCGAAGACCTAAAGAAAAACTATCAAGAATCGACAAAACTGTAGATATTTCGGGTGAGGCATGTCCAAGACTGGACAGCAAGCGACTTATGAATAACAAGACCTTACACATGATTTCTATTGATTAAGCACCTCATCTTGAGGAATATTGTGTGAAATAATGAGTGGGTGTTATTTGAAGTTGGGACCATGAAGGATTTGGAGTTTGTCGGAAGTGAATAAGAAAAACCTTTGCGAAAAGCAATACAACAGGGTAAATATATGTAGTTACCTTTTTGAGTGTGGGAGGTGGAGTAGCCTCTTCAGGCGGGGGGCTATCAGGCGAGCCGCTGTACTGCAGTATGTCCGTTAGCAGGTCCTGTGGCGGAGGGCACTGCACTGAAAGGTGCATGGTTAGGGCTTCCAGCCACACTTCCATCACTTCAAACGGAGGCCTGGTAGGAACAACATGACGATAATTGACTAATGTCCTCTAAATAATGGTTTTATGACAATTGCATACAATAATATCACTACACTGTTGAGTTTGGCAGCCATCTTTGGTCTGGAGTCTCTAGAGATTTGGAAAAAAAATCTTTTAACTCTGTGCCATAAAAGGCCACTCGTTTGATAGATTTCCCTATCAAAACAGATGGATTGCAGATTTCAGAGTAGACGTCAGGTGAGAATGCTGTGCTTGTTCTACTGGTATTTCAATGGAAGGTTCTCTAAATAATTAGAATCAGTGATCCCTGAGAGACACGCCAAATGCGTGCCCAACATATTTACATGGTTGATATACGCCACGGTGTGGAATGATTTACCACCTTGTGTGTTTCCTCCCTCCTATAACACGGGTCACGCGGGTTTAATCTTGCCTTTCCTTAAATAGATCCTCCACACAGCATCTTCAAAGATGACATAGGCCTAGAGAGAAACCGAAGGGCTTCCTGCATGAAGCTTATAGAAAAAGTAAAATAAAATTCATTCATTCAATGTACACACCTACTTTTAAATACCAATTTGGATAATATTAATGATAATTCACTAAATATAATACTGACCGTTTATCAGGGTTGAGATTGCAGCAGAGGAAGGCGATGCTGTACAGATGCTCCGGACAGCCGTGGCAAAAAGTGTCTCTGAACAGCGATTGGTTTAGTCCAAAATCTGAACTACGTGGCAGAAAGTCCGGGTCAGCATGAACTCTTCCGATAATCTGAAGATTTTATAAAAATAATAAATATATTCCAAATACATAGATATTCCAATTATAAATACTATTATAAATGGTGTACGGTATGGTATGCAGGATACGGCTAGTAAATTAATGATATTACCTCACAAAGAACTATTCCAAATGAGAAGACATCAACTTTCTCATCATAGACATATCCTTTCATCATCTCTGGCGCCATCCAATACGGATTTCCAACCACCTAAAAATAAAATTGACATGTTATACAGAGTTATTCCAAATTATGGACTCAATTTCGTAGTGCTATATTTAGTGTATACGTTATAAGTGAATGATCTACATAGAAATTGAAAGAGGAGGTCAAAAGTTCGTAATCCCACTGCTAGATTGCTCATAGTTGCGCAGATGATCGCTAGAGTGCTTGCATCGCAAAGCAGCCATTTCGCATCAGTTGTGAGTAAAATGGCTAATATGCAGCGCATCTTTAGTCTCCATTTGAACATTGAACCTCCAACTAGAAAAGCATTTGTCGTTGGTATCATCAAATTGAGCAAACTGGATGTCTCTGTAAAGGAAAAATCGAACTGACCGCGTGTATCTGAGGAAAATGTGCAAAATTGAGTCCATCATTTTGAATAACTTTTTACTAATAAGTATAACAATAACAATCATTAAATATTACAAGAATAGAAATATTTCCCCAAATCCAATTGCCCAGAAAATCTCAACTACACCTCACAAAATCTGGTTGTTTGTATCTACAAAAACACGTCAATAGCGAACTTTGGCATCATGAAATATCCACAGCACTTCATGATTGGAATTTTCAGCTCAAATATTTTCAGTGTGCAAAATCATTTCCATCATGAGCCATAATTTCATCTTTTAAATATAAAACAACGTTTTCAATTGTTTAATAATAAAAAAAAGAGTGTTGAAAGTCAGTTACTTAGCTATGTATTTAGTTTTTCACAAAGAGGTAAAAACATATCGTCATGAATTTTAATGTACGGTTGTTAATGAATTTGAACTTACTGTGTATCTTTTCTTTCTTTCTCTCGCTGACCCTCTCTGAGATCTTTCCAGACTGCCCGACACTCCTGTTCTCTTGACAATTCTGGCCAAGCCAAAGTCTGCCACAATCACAGTTTTGTCCTGAAAGATAAGAGAATGTAAGTAAGATAATAATTCAATTTATTTTTTATAACTTATTGAAGTTTGTAAACCTCATTGTAATATTTAATCATTGAAGAAGATAATATTAACACATCCCAAATGAACCACGAAACCGAAAAACAACAGAAAATAAAAAGATTTCAGTCGCATCTGGCAGTCGCAGGACCTCTACCTATCCGGGGTAACCGCTTAACCAACTTAGCTAATGAGACCAGTTCAATTTACGCCATCTACACCGATATCATACTTCAAGTTCAAGACTTGTTAATATTATCCTCCATTTTAAAATCCCATATTATTGGCTGCTATTCTTATGATAATCGCAAAGTTCTACCCGAACACAATTGCAATCGGAATAGAGTCTCGGATATACATTTTTTTTATTTTCTGTTGTGTTTTCGGTTTCGTGGTTCATTTGGGATGTGTTAATATTATCTTTTTCAATGATTAAAGATAATAATTAAATTAACACACCTAAATTGAAAGTTATAGAAAAATCTGTTTCTTAGAATCAAATGAGGTTAAATCCACCTCAGTAAAAGTGTACGAAAACAACAAAATGTGTTTCAGGATTAATGATGTACTTATTTTTGTTATGGGAATTAAAACGAAAAATGATAAAATGAATTAAGAGACCAATTCCTGCACTCTCATTGATTGAAATGAATTTGACCATGCTTGAAACATATTTTAGTTGTATGTAAAGCTAAGTAAAACTTTTACCTTTTTTTAGGGGGTAAAATATAAGAATGATACCACTCTCATAAAAATATGCACGTAAAGTTTTTGATAGCGATCACATAATCCATAATAAAACATTTTTTGTATTTGACCACTTTCAAAATTTTAAGGCACAGAAATAAAAAAATAAAATAAAAATCTTTGCACACGCCGCATTATTTGAGATTAAAGATTCAGACACGGAGACACAAAAATGTTACTGGTACAAGCGCACTTCTCCAAAGTTTTTGTGGGTTGCAATCCGCGGGCAAAGATTGCCTTGGTGAAAGCCAACCTCGAATAGAACACCATAGTTTTTATCGACATTGTTAATGATTAGTCGACTCCCTCTATCATACCTGCAATCGGTAATGAGGTTTGACAGTTGACTAAAATAAGTTCTTCCGATTCCTAGATAAAGTTGTCTATATAGTTAATGTCGACAGTTTAGTTGGTCATATTGATGATTGCCATCAGTATGGCCATGCTAGGCCCCCAGAAGTTGTCACATATAAACTTATTCAATCTTATCCATAAAATATCCTAGATAGACAGGGTAATTAACTATGCGGTTCTTTGGAAATTGGACAAAAATTGTGTCGGAAAGAAGAAAGTAATAATAATAATGATGAATTTACATAGCGTAGTTTTGGGATAGTTCACCTCAAGTTTGCAGTGCTAAAACACGGTCACCGAATTGATTCCAGGAAAAGAAAAGCAAAGGAAGGCACCACGCCTCATGGCTCAAAAACTTGACAAATTGTACTACATAGATATGAATAGAAGAAAACTCCAACATCTTGGTCACAATCATTCAATAATCCAGGGAAAGATTGATAGAAGATGCTGTTCAAGTAGCGTGACAGTGCAGCTCGGGTTTGCAGTCTACAGGGTTAGATTATCTTCAAAATAACCAACTTCTGATAAAAGAGGCACGAAAAGGAGATTATGCATGTGGTGCAAGACTGTACCAACCTCTCTGACCAGGCAGTTGTGCGAATTGAGGTCCCTGTGAATCACGTTCATGGTGTGCAGGTAGGCCAGTCCTGCGGCAATGTCCCGGGCGTAACCGGCTCGCTCGGCCCAGGGCGGGGCCCTGGGACCTTCCAGCAGGGAGCGCAGGGTGCCTCCGCTCACATACTCTGTGACCAGATGCAGGCGTCGCTCCTTGTACAGCACGCCGATGAAGCGCAGCACGTTTGGGTGGGAGAGGGAGCGCAGGACTGCCACCTGGAAGAATTAATACATAATTATACGACGAATCAATAAGAAGATTTATAAAACTGGGATGGCACTACTCGGCAGGACGTGTAACAAAGATGGAAGAGAGCCATCTAACAGAGAGGATCCTCCATAATGCCGGCAGAAAGAAATAGTATTGGGAGGCCTAAACTTAGGTGGTTAGATAGCATGGAGGCCAACACCGCAGCCGTCAGGAACTGGAGAGAGACCAGGGCAGATTTTTTAAAAAGTTTTTCTTAGAGGCGTCTAAAACTCTTCAGGGGTTGTAGGTAGCACTAGTGATTAATTTAAAGACAAATAAACATTCAATTTATATAGCATCCTTTATTCAGCTCAATGGTGCCTGTCTGAATAGAACAATCCAACAGGAACCAAGCAATCTGACATGAATCCAAGAGAAGCCGTATAATTCATCGCTTACAGGTGATTCAGTCATCCAATCTGAAGACAGGTACCATACACAATGAGTCACTTACCGACTATGTACATCTTATCCCAACAGTTCAATTGATAAATGAGTTTGCAGTGCTACATTATATAGTAATATATTTCCTAAATTAAAATATCATAATCTGATGGAATCTATCTAGAATCAGGAATAGTTACTAAATTGAGTTTCTGCAAAGTGACATGATGCCAAAAAGTTCCGGGATCGGTTGCAATAATAATATGGGCATGTAGGACAAAACTATCACTTAAACCATCACTTGGCACACTAAAGATGACTAATACGTCCAAATCATTATACTGTAAAGACGAACTCATGCAAACACCCTCAGTATGGCTAGATGGAAGGAAAATGGATGTAACGTTAAACACTTGGTACATATACAAGAAGGACATTGAGGATATGGAGAGACAAAGAAGAGCGATATCCGTTAGAGCAGGTATGCTGTCAAGGTGTTTTCACTTTTGCAGCACAAATGTCAAAAGAATACTGTTCATGGCATTCTGCACATCTCTGTGTACGTCAAAACTGTGGGTAAATTAGACTGCATCCCAATGGCATGAGTAACTACAATTACGCATATCGTCAACTATTCTGTCTACCGAGATACTGCAGCACTACGGAAATGTTCCTGGAGAGACGAGTGCACTTCTTCAGGGCACTACTTCGGAGCACTTCCACTGCATGGGAAGATTACGGTTCAGAGTACGCCTGTTTCGATAGTTCTGAAAGAATGCCAATTCTGGAACTGGTGGTAGGAAGGGGTGGGTAGTCAACAATTATACATTTAAGATGCCAAAACAACACCAATCCAAGAATACCATCATTACAGCCACGACTGCCTGGATGGAACCCCCCTGATGGTCTTCTGGAGATGGGAGACAGTCAAATATCCACCACGTTTTTTTATTTCGAAGTAATTAATATTTATTTCTTTTTTATGTATTTGTACCAGACGTGTTCGACTTATTGGTCGATCGTCTATTCCACCCCCATTCCACGCCACTGGTGCATTCCTCATAAAATCTGTTAGGACCACCCAAGAAGTCCCATAGAGTCCAATATCGTATTGCAAGGGTCATAATGTCCGTATTGACAATTATAATTATGAATGTTTAATGTTTTTGTTTTATGTTGAACGTTTATAAATGTAATTGTTAAGTCAGCTGTTTCTTGTAATGTTCAAATCTCCTCAAAGCGGCATAATAAACTATTTGAATAATGCCGTAATGAGGAGATGCCCTAATAGTTTCAAGTAATATTTAACATTGTTTTATGTCTGAGTTGCAACTTGCCCAGCCCAGTATAGTCAAGTACTGCACTGGGAGAATCAATTTAACTGTTAAAGTTGTATTTATGTTTTCTTTCATGTCTTGATTTAGACAACCGTCGACTGAAGATAATTTGGCCAAATGGCTCGCACACAGTTTTTACACGTAATATATAAGCCACATGTCGGCCTAGCGAGTGCGACCCTTCCTTTCTCACCATGGGGGGTAAGGTCTTAATATGTTCGGCAATAACATAAATAGGTCAACTTAATAGAAATAAAGTCAGTCGTAATTTATCTGCAGATTAACAAAGGTCTTTCACTTTCGTCTTCCCTACTATTACTTCTCCAACAAACTACTTGCTGCCTGAAGAATTCTGAGAACCACATCGAACGGGACCGAGCCCCCCTTTTGCCTGAGAATTCCTGGAACTCCCTCAAGTTGAGAGTGTCTTTGAATCTGGCACCTTATAGATAATGAGTGGCCTTTCGATACAGCAAAGAAAGGTGTCGAAAACCTGGCCCGCAGTCGATTATAAGAGATTTCTCGAGCCGGATCTCAGCTACTCGCCTTCGAGTATGTCATAACCGAATCTACGCTCGCAGAATGCCACACAAGGCGAAGGGACGCCTCAACCGCCCATCTAGTGACCCATCCACCAACGCGACATCCCTTGAAGGGAACGAGAGTGTCTTCGAATCCAGTACATAATTTACAGTCTTGTGACGACAGGTGGTCACATGAGAGGTTTTTCGCACCAAACAAGAAAGTGTCAAAAGCCTCGGTCCGCCGTCGGTTACAGTATTGTTATTTCTTTTTATGTGTTATTATTGTAAGTTACGGAACGTATTGCATTGCACTACCTCTGCATGCCTTCTGCATTATTATTATTATTATTATTAAAACATTTATGTGTTATTATTGTAAGCTATGGAACGTATTGCATTGCACTACCCCTGCATGCCTTCTGCATTATTATTATTATTATTAAAACATTTAACTAATTTTTCTAGTCATGCAGAACATTGACGGAAGGCACAGAATGAGAGAATATGACGTGTATTTAAATCAATAACATAGAATAGGTGAATTAAATATGCAGTTACCTCTTTGAGGAAGTTTTTCTGCGCATCTTCATCCACCCTGTAGAGCTGCTTGAGTACCATCACTTCGTTGGTATCTCGGTGCGTCACCTTGAACACTTGTCCGAAGAATCCACTGCCCAGAAGCTCGCCCTAAATTTTTAAAAATGATTAATATTTCACATCTAAAAACTGCATAAGTGTGGAGTTATTCCAAAAGAATTTTGACAAGTGGAATAATTTTTTATAAAATACAGGTTAATCGCTTACCTGTATCAAATCGGCGGCTCTGAAGACAGTAGGCGGGGGGCGGGCGTCTACCCTGAAGGATCTGGTACGGGATAAGTCACAAAGGACACCTCCCTCTTCTGACTCCATGTGCTCACCTGCGGATCTGATGATATAAAATATGGCTCATTATTACCAGTTTAAAAATGTTAACAGCTGTGAACCAAATGCGTGCATTCCATATAGACACATAAGCACTGCCTACAGTGCCTACCCTACCTTACTCATATAAAAAAAGTGTAAAATTGAGGCAAGAAATCAATCTGCACTTCCAAAAATAAGCACAAAGTTCCAGCTACAAATCAAAGCGCGGCGCGCGCCCCACATGCCGCCCTACTATACGTGTCAAGACCAGGAACTAAATATGTAAATGTTACATTCATATGTTGACTGTATTCGATACAAAATTGTGCATGCGTGCACAATGCGCATTCAAAAGAAGAGTCACTTTTGTTAGTGTTGAAAAAGGTCATGCCTTTCGGTACAAATCACAAATATAGCAATCAGTGCCATCTGTCGGTACCTCTATTAATTATATTTTGCTAACAAAATAATAACCATCATATTATGTCTTCCTTTCATGCAATTCTGAATTCCAAATATCAATTGGCTTGTAATATATATGCACAAATGAAACGGATATTTGATGTAGCAGGTAATCCCAGCCAACATCGGCTAAAGCGAGCAGCATAGCCATTCTTAGCGAAAACTTACCACTTCTGTGGAAAATATATTTTTTAATATCAAATATTTCGCTGTTTTTTATATTGCCTACCCCAGATTAAAAACTCTGTGCATGCCACAGCCGTGAACACACAAAATGAAAATAAAACCTTACTGCAGTACTAATTCTGGAACGAATTTGTTTTCAGGTAAATCAAATTTAACTGCTTTCCAGGAGAGGTGAAAAATGGCTTTCCAAAAAAGGTACATTAACAGCAAAATATGACAATAATTTTTCCCACAATAATGTTAAACTTTTTCAGGATTAATCGGGTAATTTTTTACATTAACTCCACACAGGAGGTCCTGAGGAAAACAATTTCCCTTAGGGCCTATGTCATCTTTGAGGATGCTGTGCGGGCTTTTTAAGGAAAAGGAGAGGAAGTTCTGGGAAGGAAAAAGGTATGATGGGTGGGCAGGAATCTGGGGGTCAGTGTGTCCAGGATTGACGGACGTATGAATCCACCCCCCCCCACTGCGGTGCAAAGCGATGATGGGTCGAGAGAGTCCGGCTAGAGAGCTCAAATAATCTCCCTCAACCAGCCTTTGTCAATCCGGCACACCATGCAGTTAGTGGAAAGGCGCATCCGCCCCCAAGACCTGGACAAATCTCACCCCATGAACCCGGGCATCCCTGCTAAGTCTCCAAACACAGTGGACCACTTGGGGTGACTTATGGAAGAGATGTTGGTTATTCAATTAATGGTTCCCGGGGCGGCGGTACCCATATCCCAAAATTTCATGACATTCTGACGTTTAGTCCACGAGTTACGGTGATTTAAGTAACGCTAGTCTTGATATTCTCAAAAAAATGGATTCGAAACAATTTCGTGTGTTGATTTATCATTGCTTTTTGATGAAAAAAAAAACACAGTGCAAGCTCAGAAATGGCTTGAAAAGTGCTACGGGGACTCTGCTCCATCAAAAACAACCATTTGTCGGTGGTATGCTGAGTTTAAACTTGGTCATACAGTATGAATGTAATGCAATACGTAATGCAATGTAATGCATTGCATCTAAAATAGAGACCTTAAATTTTTGGGGGTCCGCACCTCGTTCCAATTCAGACAATAACTTATTTATCAAGTTTCTTCGGTAGTGGTGCTTAAATGCACCGATTATTCCTAAATCCAGGGGTTGCAGTTCACTCGTACAGTTAGGTGGAAAAAATGCCAACTTAACGTTCCTCAGTGTCAGGTTCGTGGGGTGAGCAGGGCACCTATCAAGGAATAACAATATTATTCGATTCTTTACTCCCATCGAAGCGTCTAATGCAGTAAGCTGGTTTTTAAATAGGGTTGAAGTCATCCATGCCTTTTTGTTAGCTGCATATTTTGTTGGCAATGACCTCACATTTTTAAAGCAGCGGGGTTTTTCAGACTTCCCAATTACTAATGGCGGAAGCTTCTCACTGCCATCTGAATTGGTAATCAAAAGAATAGTGAGTCTCATCTTACTTAACTTTCCCCCGTGACAGGACTCCCCCTTGAAGCAGAATGTCTTACACGGTTGTACGCTAAGGAACAGCCCAGTCTCATCCGCATTGAAAATATCTCTGGGAGCATAGTCGGCAATTAATGTAGGAACATCTGTCTGCTTCCAATCTTCAGCAATATCCAAATCAACACTACGTGATTCCCCGCAAACTGATCTGTAGACCACATTATGCCTCTTTTTAAACCGATCTATCCATCCATTTGATGCAGTAAACCCTTCAATATTCAGTCGATTGGCGATGTGTAGCGCCTTTTCACGAATGATTGGACCGCCGACGGGAACATTGCTTTCCCGCGCACTGACGAACCACTCTTTTAAAATCTCTTCCAGTTTTTCATATTTCGATGTTATATATTTTCTAAATTGATAAACTAAAGTTCTTAAAAACTTAAGACAAGATTTTTGTGCATAGCGCAAAGGGTAACAATTATTTTTATAAACAATAATTATTAGCCTGAAACACTCATCCAAATTGAAAAAAACCTTTCCGAGCAAAGATAAATGCCGACGTAGCTCAACGGTAGAGCATCTGACCGATCAGAAGGGTGCAGGTTCGAGTCCTGTCGGCGACATTTATCTTTGCTCGGAAAGGTTTTTTTCAATTTGGATGAGTGTTTCAGGCTAATAATTATTGTTTATAAAAATAATTATATATTTTCGTTTTTTCGCCATGAGACGACATTGAATGGCACTTTTTTCGATTGATTCCCGATTTTTTATTATTGTAGCCAACGTAGTGATAGGTATTCCCAGATCGCACGCCAGCGAAACTCGAGAACAGACGTGTTTATCCACTTTTTCGACAATGTTCCTTTTCTCTCGCCCTGACAAAGCTTTTCTTTGTTGAGACATTGCAAAAAGGAAGAAAAGATTGTAATAAACTCGTAATAAACGAATAAATCAAATAAAAAACGTAAATACTGTGTGTAAATGATGATCGCAAATAACTTCAAACAGAAAGACGCGTCACAAATCGAGTTGAAAACCGAATAGGAAAATCGGAAAATCCAACTGGACAGATCAGATGTTATAACATTTTACAAATCGCTAAAATTGAAAGCTGTCGGCCAATCACGGCACGGCACATAAAAATGTGACAACTGCGCCGGCGCATTGTCATGTGCGCGTCCAATCACGGCACAGATAGCTAAAATTGAAAGTGGGCGGCCAATCACGGCATTTCGCGCCGTACGGCCGACCAATCACGGAAGGACAGATAAACATGTGTCCCCTGCGCCGACTCATTGTCAAGAGAGCGTAAATCACACATTTTGAATATTTTCAACGTAAATTGCGGGAAAAAAACGTAAAAATCGGGTAATAAATGTACTAAAATACATCGGGACTGAAATAATAACACGTAATTGGCGGGAAAACGTTAAACCCGGGGACGTAAAATACGGGTTTCACTGTATACTTGTTTCATGAAATTTGTAGGGAACTTCTACGCTCATTTATTCAGTTGGTCACAATATTCAGTAGAAGATGATAACAAAATGACAGTTTTCAAATATTTAGTGATTTATACCTGAACTTGAAAAAACTACACACAGCCTACCTTTGGACATAGAGCACTGCATGCCACTGCCTTATAAATACTCTTCAGTTATTCATACTCTTGACACGGCACGAAATATTTGAAGGAAATAATTGCTCACCCATCCAAAAGCCGGGACATGCTAGAAGATCTCTCCTTTTCTGTGAGGGGGGTGATGTGTCGGGAGGGGGGTGCCGCCCTGCGCCACCTGTGTCTGGCGCGTGCCCCTCCCCCACCACCTCCGTCATCCCCTCGGCGCTTGAACACCCTCTCCCTGGCTCCCGCTGAAATTAAAATACCAATTCAACACTTCCAATGATATATACACATAATAACAAAAACGAAGATGAAAAATCAATGGTGAATGAATTAAAATATTTTTTGAATCCTTCATCTTTGACCTGATCTAAGCGGCTTTCGCATATATGATCCGAAAGCAACTATCCAAGTAAGTGACTGTCACATTATAATCCATGAAGTTGAATCAAAACACATAAATTGTGTCAAAAAGTGCAGCGTTATGGATTTCATTGAAAAGGCCGGCATTGGAAACGTTAAGGAAATGAAGGAATTAAGGTCTTGAGAGACCTATGCCGCGGGAGGGAGGAATCACAGAATCCGGTAAATCATTTCATAGCCAAACTGTTTACTACAAGAATGAGTAAACTTTGTAAATAGTTTAAATATAAACATTACTAACCTCCTGGAAGTTGTGGCAGATGCCCGTTCCGCATATTACTCTTGCTCAAAGAATCCCGGCAAAGAAACTCGAGATCGTCGTCCATCTTCATAGCTTGATCTCCGAGACTATCATCCAGGATGCTGTTCTCCTGTTCACAAGTCTTCTTCTTGTCGGCTACGCCTTCGATGCACGGTTCCAAGTCCGGGGCGGAATTCACAGCGATTTCCACAGCGGGGTCTTTGGCTTGAGAGTCCATACTGTTTTCTATTTCCTTGGCGGTAGGTTTGATGGCGCTGTCGGCGAGGGTAGTCACATCGCAAACATTTTGTATCTTGCCGGCGGTGCGGAGACTCTGTTGGGGAGGCTTTATGGCCAGGCTGTCTGGGTCGTGTTCGATAGTCAGCTGAGAATGGAGGATTATAAGATTAGAAAATATTTAAACATATTTGAGATCATATTACATTGATATGTATACCCTACTTTGTCACACAATATTCCCACAGAAGGGGGTATCAAATTTCACTTGCTCCAGCAAATGGGGAACGTGTGTAGCATAAAAATAAACAAAATACTTTATTCATTTATTTAGCATAGCGACAGATGTGATATGACCGTATGTTTATGTTGACCTAGAAATTCTCGACTGCGTTTGACAGACTTGACAAAGATTGGCAAATTTCATGACATCAGAACTCACTGTTTGAGAGTTTTTACTGCTCAGATTTTTGTGTGTTTTTACCATATACATATTCAGTTTTTTCCTTAGGTAGGTATTATTATTTTATAACAGTAGTTTAATTGTGGGTATATGTGAAATATTAACTAACTAACCATCACGCCGTTTCGCTGCAGAGGTAGGCAGAGAGAACGGACCGCCAAACAACTCGATCTTGGCATACACTTCTTGCTTCATTCACTTTCATACAACGTCTCATAAATTCTCTTCTGTTATTCGGACTTCACTTGATTCACTTAATCGTGCCATGTCTTCCTCGGACGTCTCCAGCTTCTTCATCCATTCACATTCGCGTCATATATTCTCCTTACTTTGTCCATTCGCTCTACATGCCCAAACCATCTAAGCATTCCTTTCTTAATCTTGCTCACTACGCTTACATCAGCCTTTTTGGAGTAAAATCATTTACATCGACGTATTTGACAATTATTTATAAGTGATTTAATTTTTACATGTCATTATTATGAAATATGTATATGTGCATGAAAAAATGCTGCATTGGTACTTAGGTACCCAATCAAAAACATCCAAGTATTAATTACCTGCAAAACAGTATCAGAGTAGCAAATCAAATGTTCTATATGCGGTATTGGTTGATCTTTTACTGGGGTTCCGTTGATTTCCAATATCCTGTCTCCAATATGCAAAGCCATTAAACCGCACGACACATCCACGCTGGAATGGAGAAAAAATAATTTAATTAACAAGATTGCAACAGAGTACTAACATGCAGTGCAAATATAAAAAGGTACAATAATTATTGCTAAATATCATGCTAAAAATGCGCTTTATTATTTTTATGCTAAAGTGCAAATGAATCTAATTTATTATTTACAATTTAATTTATTCTTTGCCTGGACTAATTAATTGTTCCAACAATTATTATTAATATACTGTTAGAATATTAAGTGCGAATGAGAGTATCTCTTATGTCATAATACTGTCTCAAATCAGATATGATTATTTATTGGAATAATTCATTGTTCTAATGACCTTTCCATTTATTAAAATGTAAAAAAAAAAAATATATTATTTAAACCGATGTCGCTGACGTAGCGCAGGACAGGGACGCATGGAGGCGCCTTGTCGATGGGATGGGTCTCCGACCCGAGTAGGACAAGAAGAAGAAGATGCATGTATGTACATATTTAAATAAATAAAATTCAATATCCAACCAAATTAGGCCATCTTAAAAATAATTTGAGAACTGCAACAACATAGCTGGAATTTTTTTAGGTTTTACATCATTCATTTCATTTCATTGCCGGCAACCCGGGCGTTTATTGGCATAAAATTTAAACATTTACATGTACTTTACCCGTCTCACTAGACGATGTCTGTTCTGAGACGGGTCAGACGGGTAACATCATAACCAAAGACGTTTCACAAAAAAAATCGAATCTTTATGGTTGCATTGATCAATTTCTGTCAAAACAGCTTTCAGATTGAATGATAAATATCTTCAAAGGATCATGCCTAGATTATATACAAAAACAATTACAATAAATAAAAAAAACATGCTTAGAATCAGAATACATAAAAAACAATAAAGATAATTAAATAAATCTACGAGGTGCATAAGCTACAGTGACAATACATATTCAAAAATAAAGTAAAAGTAACTAAGCCATTGAAGAAAGAAAAACCGTGCAAAACTACAATAAATAAAAATTATACAAAACATATCAGGATGGCTACAGAACACTGAATAATTCCAGGTTTTCCATAGCATATTTTACTTTCTTGTGTGATATTTAAAAAATGATCTCGAAACTGAGCTGAAATACAGCATAAACTATGTTCAAACTCACATATGGTTTACACAGACGAACAGTGCTATAATGCAGAGTGAAGAAATCAGTTTGAAATAATGTCAACAAATTTGACACTATTTATCACTTTCCCCAATTAATTGCAAACATTAAGAATTAGCAAACTTTTGTTGTACATACGTTTTATCAAAACATGAAAACCCCGATATTCCCGTGATCATTACTGGTTTTCCCAGCCTGTGGCCACCCTGATAACATTACAGTAGTTCAATCACATGACACAAATCATAATATTTGAAAAAAAAAAAACCAAAAATAACAGTAATAAAAAAGAATTTCAATGTTGCAGTCACAGCAGTATAACCTAGTCAAAAGAGATTATGATGAATATGATGATTTGAGTTAGATTAGGTAATGTTAGTGAAGATTAGGATAAGTAATCTTCAACCAGTGGTGTGCATTGCCCTATGACCAAAGATAGGCTGTGTGCAGTTTGGATATGAATGCGCATTGAATATTTGAAAATGACTATTTTATTATCATATTATTTAACGGGGAGAGGGGTGCAATACAATAAACATGGTGTTTTTAAAGAGAAAAATATTTATTACGTTTTTTTTTAACATTTATCAAAATATAATCAGAAATATTACACATTTCTGACCGTTCATCGCATGTTTTACAAAAACATTTAAAAAGTTAATTTCCTTAAAAAATGGTGTGAAGGTTTTTCTGTAACTTGTCGATAAGATAAATTTAAAAAAAAGAACAGTGTGTCATTTAATTTTTATACGAACTTTAATGTTTCTTTTTTTGTAATGCGGATTACAAATCTTTGGTTATGTTTATTTGCAAAAACGCTACGATAAAGGATTAAAAATACTTTTCTCCACTGTAAAAATCATATTCGTATTTTAAATATTTTGTAAAACATACAATGGGACGGTCAGAAAAAGTAAAATTTTTGATTAGATTTTGATAAATATTAAGCCTATGTAAATTTATAAAATATTTTTCTATTTAAAAACATTATGTTTATCATATGGCGTAATGATATTATCATTATTTTGAATTAATAAATAATAACTCTCCGACGTCCCTCTCGCCCTTAACTGAATACATGAGCGTACAAATTCCTTAACAAGTTAATGGAAAACATACATTTCAGAAATTTATTGCATATTTTTATTTTCTTTTTATGGTTCATTTTTCTTAAGGTGGGCACAGCTTTTCAGCTTCTATGGACTGCACGCTACTGTCTCCAACATAGGTAAGTGATAGTTTACACAGTGTAATTGCTACATCAACATATGCCCAAAACTACTAACAAGAAGGTGCTACAAATGTATACCGCTGATTGCTCCGTCGCAACCTCTCTTTCTCATGAATGACGCATGTAATGCTCGTACTACATTCTCGGCGAGAGAACCTGAGCACTCACCCTTACTGTGTCGCCTTGTCTTCTATCTATCTCATGTCATTTTTTGTGCTAGATTCAAAGGACCTTCACTGAGGAGGGGGTTACGGATAACGGACGAAGTGAAGCATTCGTGAAGATTCGCTGAATGTTTCCACAATACGATTTGACAGAGAGATTACAACGGAGCCCTCAGCAGCAGGACCATACAAATCCAATCACACGTGCAGTGAAGATATATTATATTGCAGGTATAGTAGCGTGGCTGTACCTATACTGGGTGATTTGTATGCAGAGGGAAAGGGTGGCCCTTAGCAGAGATCTTGCCAGCGCAGCCAGTTTTCCCTGCATCGCGTATAATAACCTGCGGAAGGGTTACAAAGGTTAAGGGTTAGTTATTAATATTATAATTAACATGGCTGGTTTACACTTACAGGCAGCTATCCAGGATTTATACTGTCTGCGTCCACGTTGACACAGTTGGGGGTATTAATGCAGTATTACTTTTAATGTTAATTTTAAAGTAAAGCACTTATTCATTGCTGTTTGCTTTATTCACTGTGGAAATTCGCGGGGACATGACTTACACACAGACAAACTATAAGCTTTCTATAAAATCTATCAAATACAATATTCAGAGTTAGGATTTTTAGGAAATCAATTTCAGTGCACAACTTATTAACAGACACGAACAACTGACTTTTCTCAAAAAGTTATGGTTATAAGAATTGTAAAACCATTTACACTAGACAGCTCCCAATGATGCGGGGTTGCAATCTGGTTCAGATAAATTGAGACACCAATTTATTTTATTAATTTATTTAATTTATTTTATTAATTTTATACTATTACACATTTAAAAAAAAAATTTAATACTATTAATTTTATTTTATTTCATTAATTTAAATTTTTTTGTCTTTTTAATCTTGATCACATAATTTCTATGAAACGGCAGCTATATACACACTCAGAAATGTCTAACCTTTGACATGCACAAGTGTTCAGGAGAGTTAAACTGAAAAAAAATGAACACTAAAATAATTAATGACAATTTTTAAAACTATTTAAAAACATATATTTTTAAATTCTTGTGCACATCAATGATCATATGGTGTTTTTTATTTCAGCTTCTTTTATATATTATTCATAGTAAAAGAATTCCTCATATCTTGAACACAATTTGAATCAAAAGGATTCTCAATCCATTAAAAAGATAATAATGGAAGATTTACACTAGACGATTTTAGCCGTGATTTAAGTTGGCCGTCATGCCATAGCGACTTACCGCACAGTGACTCCATTTTCACAGTCGGTTAATATCACATGCGACTAGTTCCATTTTGTTAAAAAATGTTTAGCAGAACAGACGTTCATGCGGCGAGTGATTGCCTGCAACTGACTGTTTTCACGGTCATTTTTTTGTCACACGCCGCATGTGACCCGTCACTGCATGCCAAAAGTCGGAAGCTAGTCTACTTTAGCGCTTGCCTTTTCAGTCACCTGCGGTCTGTCGAATTAATTTACTGGACTTTAGCTGTGAGGCGAGGCCGACTAGTGTAAATATCTATTGGCTAATCTAATCCTTGTTAAATTAATAAGTAAAATTATATAATAACATGATTAGGATCAGTAAGATTAATGGGACATTGACAAAACTCCGAGCTCGTGGGCGATGAATGTAAGGTAGCTCTTGATTTCACCCTCCGTAAACTCTCAGTCAAAATACATATTTAAGTAGTTAGGTTAGATGAAGCAGCAATATTAATAACTCCAAAAGCAGTTCCAATTATCCGTTGATAATATAAACTCACTGTTTGATAGTGAGCCCCCTGTGGGGGTCGGGGGCTAGTCGCAGCAGGGGTGGAGCATTTAGGGGAGTCCTGGGGGGCAGCTCCACCAGCTGGATGGCGTGGCGTCGGCCTCCCCCCCTCCCCAGGGGGCGCATCACGCGTTCGTAGCATCCACCACTGGAAATAATATACATAAAAATGTGCCATTTTGCAGTTAATCAACGATGGAAATCCATTTACACATAAGTGATATTTGACCAACTCTAGGAGGCAAACCTTGAACATACTTATTAAAAATTAGCTGCGGCCATCTTTAAAAATTAATAGTTTGCGATTGAGGAATCGCTGCAATACCGTTATCGCATACCTTCCCATATGTTCGATACCCTCAGTATTGCTCTGGTAAAATACCACCATTCAGAATCGAAACATTGCTTGAAATGGCTTCAGCTATATTTAGTGGCAAGGTCTGAATAACAAGGTACCTCCCAACCTCCCTCTTCCCCATCTTTTTACCCCTCGAATCACAATATACCCCAAATGAGGATTTAAATTTTTTTTATGTAAATCAAATTTAATAATGTTGTTATTAAGTTCTGCAAGTATTTTTAGTTTTTATTATTGGAAATTAATAAAGAAAGGAAAATTATATATTTACCGCTTCTCAGTATGTTCACATTATCAAAATAATATAACACATTTAAATAAATCAATTAAGAAAAGATTGTCAGTTAAATATGAGCAAACACATAATAAATATGAAAACCTCACAGAATTCAGAATTTTAATTGTTTTCTAACTAAATCAGTTTTACTGATAATAAATCATTACCCGTCCAAATTGGAAAGGAGTGGGAGTAAATAAAAATCAGATAAATAAGTCATCACAATGTGGATTAACCACAGTTTCAAAATGGCCTTAAACACCCTAACAGCTGTCACAATAATAAAAACTAAAAATACTTGCAGAACTTATAATTAAATTTGATTTACATTAAATAAAAAAAAAATTAAATGGAGTTAGACGAATTAAACACAAAAACAATTAACAATTTAACCAAATGAGGATACCATAGCCCCACTAGCTCCAGGCAGTTGGGACTCTTGTGTAGTATTCACATAAATAATTATTGTGGAACAATATCCAGGCACGTGTGTTTTATAGGCCTTATGAAAATTCAGACAAGGGGCATTGGATAAACAATCATAGAATCATATTTTTTAGCAATGCCATTCATTACTCACCAATAAAGTTTAGATCTTTCGATGAGGGCGTACGCCTCACCATCGCCAATGAACGCATTGCAAAGTTCGCAGCAAAAGCACTCGGGATGGAAGCGATGATCGCCTGCGGCCATCACTGGTCCAGTTATTATCTGCAAAAGAAAAACCAAAATTATTAATAATCATCATCACGGCGTTTCACTCCAGGACGAGATTTGCCTCTTCCATAAATGCGCCCACTGGCTCCAGTCCCTCGTCATTTGTCTCCAGTCCTTAGACCTTCCTAATCTACGTTGATCGTTATGTATAGTACAAAAATTGTTCTACAGATGTAGTAAAAACCATTAATAAAAAAAAAACAAATCTGCTCAACATGGTCGCTTTCCACATACAGTTTTATTTTATTAACCCACTGGCCCCTGAATTATTGTGCTATCAAATTGTCCCTCACCCCTAAATTAAGTTTGTACCAATAGAATACTAAATCCAATATATGTAACTTATATTTATATGTACAATTATCAAAAAAAATTACTTGGGCATTGGATCAAGGTAAGTAAAAAAAATATTACATGTTTTTTATATAGTACTAGCTGATGTGTACCCGGCCTTGCTCGGGATTTGGAATAAAGTTATGGAGTTGTGAATTCTTGCTTGTCATTAGGGTTCCATAATTGATTTGACAGCGAAAGTAACTACATATCTCCGAATAAAGAAACATTCGTTTAAATATTTTATTTCATTCCAAACGTTTATTTTTTTCAAAAATGTATATCTAAATCATAAAGTTCTTAAGTAGGTACCTACTCCTGTTTTCCATTTTAAAAATATTCTACCCAAAAAAACCTTCTTCTTTTGAATATGCAATCTGTGGCTAACCAGAGTGTTATATCTATGGGCTAACCTAAATAAAACATGGCGGGTTCAATGTTTTTCATACTAATTTTAAAATGTTATAGCAACAGTTTTACATATTGGATTTCATCCAAACTACTTTCTAAACCTTCCCGGCACTAATAAAACAAACTGCTATTTTCAGCAAAACCGGTCCAGTGATTTTCAAGAACATCGAGGACAAACAAACTTACATTGATTTTTATATATTGATAGGAAAGAAATGTGAATATAAAAGTAAATATTTTTTTTTTATTAATAGACAAACAAATTAACATTGATAAATCATAGACATAATTTTTTTTACGTAGGTATATATATGTATATATATATATATATATATATATCATCGCAGGAAATCAATACTGCTGTAACCACCACTACCCACGAAAATACTTTGTATACACCATTCTACAGCAAATTTTTTTCTGCGTCCATCTATCTGGGTTCCGTGACTCTACAATGAAAAATAAGAACTGTACGACGTTGGAAAAACTCTTCCGTTTTGTCAATATTACGTTTTATAATTGATATATAAGCCTCAACATCTTGTGTTTTTTTACATGGCTTTGGCTGTTACAGCAATATTGCTTTCCTGTGACGATATACTTGTATATATAATATTTACTTCAAACAAAAAATTGAATTTACAAAGTATAATAGTCCTCTAAGCACAGAGGTGAAGGGCCACTTTGCATTTTTTGCATTCCTAGCGCCATTTTGAAGAAATTCAATGGCCGCCGTCCGCTTATAAAACATGTACCGTTAATACCAGGGAAAAAACTGTACAAACACAATTTATTTATTTATTTGTAAGAAACAAACAGCTTTTAATACAGAAAGGAAGTTTTACAAAAGGTAAGCAAACAAAGATTCTTACGCTAAAAGTGGTTAAGTAAATATGTTTATTTACAAAAAACAAAATAAGAATGAAGGGAGGAGAGGAAGAGGAAGATAGGATCGGAACAGGAGATGCTCTCTATACATTTTATACGCGTGCATCAATTTGTGGTCGTATGTATTACTGCGGTTCAATATTTTGAAAGGGTGTTGTGAAGAATGCCGATATTGTGCATTATATTGCGCATAAATACGGGGAAGTGGAGAATTTATCCTAAGATTGGTCCTGCATTCGGGCAAATAAAAAAAATCGGTTTGTCGGGTTGGTCTTGATGGTACGTGAAAATGTTAAAGTTAATGAGCTCTGGAAAGTCAAGGCTATTATTAATAATTTTAAATAACAAGATTTGATCAAATATTAAGCATCGAGTTTGAAGCGTGATGAAGTTATGGAATTTTAAGAATTCGGTATTATTTGCAAAATGTAAATTAAATTTTAATTTAATATTATATTGCCTATACTACGAAATGGAAGCTTAATTATCTATAGAGTGATTGATGTTTAAAATTTGATTCACCGATATCACTGGTGTTTCCGTTTTTCGTTTTTAGGCCGATCAAGTTCTAGACCGCCACAGAGGCGAGTTTTGGGATTACGAACTTGAGATACACCCGCCAGGTTGGCGTAGTTGGGAACCAATGGGTTAAATAATCATCAAATTGAAGGAGAGAGGAATATTGTGATAATGAGTTAACATCTATTGCAGTTCCTAGCAGTAAGTATGTACTGTCAATGAAAATATCAATTATGAATAATGCTAATCAAATTGTGGTTAATAACAATGATTAATCTGCCCTTTAGCCAGTAACTATAATATTGTTATCTCAACAACAACAAGATACATTTGAATTGTGTCCCTTGATATTTAATGCATGAATCATATCCTTTAAAATGTCATTGATGCTGTTAAACCTGTTCAAAAATAATATTTTCCTTCAAATTGGTCAACATAGCTTTATAAACTTTTCAATGAGTTACAAACAAGAAGCCGGGGACGTCCGAGGAAGACATGGCATGATCGAGGGAATCAAATACTTGAGTCGGACCATGTCAGAAGTCGAAATAATAGAAGAGAATGTATGAATGTTAATAAAACAAGAAGTGTATACCAAGATCGAGTTGTTTGGAGGTCTCTCCCTGCAGAGAAACGGCATGATGGTTAGTTAGTCAGTTAAATCTAAATCTTCAGCATTTCCCAGTAAAAGTAAAAAAAAATTCCCTCCTTTCCTTTCTGCAGTAAAAATTGTAAATTAACCACATTGGGGGTTTTAGAAGTCCAGGAATGATATGGTGGTAAGAGTGAAAGATATTTTGAGTATTGACTTGGTGAAAAAACATTGCTACAACTAACATATGTTATGCCTAATGACCAGATCGAGATAGCCAAGCTTTACCAACTTTACTTTATCCCTTTCCTCATTCATTTCCATAGTGGGGTGCCATAGTCCCATTGGTGGTGTAAACTCTTGTGGTTATTAAAAATAAAAAAAAATGCAGAGTAAGAAATAATATTCCAGAAATGATTTCATTTTGATATCTCTCCTAAAGGGTTTTCCAATAAGGACGATAGATTTTTGAAATGAAATAAAACAAGCCGTGTTTAAGATATCGATACATTTTTTTTTGAAATGTCATTTTGTATGAAATACAATATCGGCCAAATGGCCACCTTGGCTCTGCTGTGTGGCGTGCATCCCCGAGGTCCAATTTTCAATAACATTTGTGCTTGGGGCCCAATTTCACCAACAATGTGATTGGTGTTGGCTTTTAAGGCTGCAATTGTTTGTGATTCATTAGCATTAACCAAAGATTTCACATAGACCCACAAAAAGTAGTTTAATGGCGTTAAATCACACGATCTCGGTGGCCAGTTGATGTCACCACCGTGCGAGACAACGAAGTCATCAAACTTCTCATCCAATAAGTTCAAGATTGAGTGTGCAAATTCAGTGGACCTAACAAGCATCCAATTTGGCCCAAAAAAAATCATTTGGTGAACAGAGCACTGATTTTGGTGGTAAATGATTTTCACGGCGTTCATGAATTGTATAGTCTTCGATGATTAAATGGCAAGATTAACTAAACACAACAGTCAAGTATGACAGCTCTATCCCTATCGGCGTCGCATTTAAATGATAAAGATCTATCGCCCCTATTGGAAAACCCTATACTTCATAAACCTTCCGGCAATCAGCTTTGGACATAGTATGTAAATCTTCTCAGTTTTGTGATTCTCCGCTGCTCTGCCGGAAGTTCTCTTTAGGTTGTCAGCCCATCTCATCTTTGGATAATCTGTCTTTTTCCAAATAAAGATATCATCATTGGGATTCCAACAGTCATCCGTTTGTGGCGGTACACACCCAGGATAGTCTAAGTTGAAATCACATCAATCTTGATATGAAAGGTCTGAAATTCTCGAAAAAGATTAGTTTTGGAGATGGGAATTGTTACTATATAGATATTGTTACCTGTGTGCAGTGCTGGCACGCCTCTCCGTACCTCGCCCAGTAGTCTGCCTGGCAGAACAGAAGGCCATCTTTCTCAAAATACCACGAGGAGAGAGCGGCATCGCATGCGGAACATCTGGAAAAATTAGTTATTTGGTTGAGGAATTAATGAGTTCATACGGATGTTGACAAGAGTTCAAAATACAGTCAGTGGGAAGACTCGTATTAAATGGATGGGAACCATAGTTTTAGTGTGATTCTGTTTACTTTAGACCAGTGACGGTTTATGGCTTATCTCATGAGTTGAATCGGAGATTAAAAAAGTGGGAAAAATATTCCAGATCTATATGAAAAAATCTTATGTTGGTCTTTTCATATTATTTATTGTATATATTTTTCCCTAGATTTAAATGAATTTCACCACGTCAAGTGTACCAGAGATTAGCGACCTAGCAACGAGAAACAATTCGGCGATTAATTAAAACACCCGTGGCTAATGAATAACATAATGTCGTGGGTTACAAAAAATTGTTTTAAATACGAAAATCACAATTTACTCAAGAAACTGTTCATTTTTTTATATAAAAAGTAACATCTTCAGTAATTAATTTATTTTAATAATAACTTAAAACACTATATTCAGAGAAAAAAATCAATTTGTTCTAGCAAAAAACTATTCTGCACAAATTTTCTCGGTCGGAAACCCAGGCAGCTAGTAGATTCCCAAGGATTGCACGCTCGCCACAATTTGCCGCTGAAGAGTTACTTGTATATTTTGAATTATTGGTTTACACACATATGGGATTCATTTCTGACTAGCTCTCGGGCAGTATTACAGGGTGGATTTTTTTAGCGCGGAATTTAAATGGAGCGTTGTTTAGTATGGTAAAAGAATGACACAAGTTAGTCTTATTTTCTTATTTGGTAGTTCACTGCGCAAACGGACTGTAGTGAAAACTGCCACTGCTTTAGACCTTAAATAGTCAATCATAAATGATTAATTATAGCAAATTGTGTATTTTTGGTTCAATTGATTTTATGATTTTTCCTTGGACAACAATGTTCAAAGATCTTCATGGAGAGGAACACTCAAATGAGTATATAAATCAAATAGGTATATATTCTTCAGAAAAAAAGCAACGGGCACGAACCTTCATAAAATCACGAAAAAAAAATGTCCCTGACATTTAACTAGCACTGTAGGAATACCACTGAATGGAGTTATTTAATTCCCACTGAATGGAGTTATTTAATTCCCACTGAATGGAGTTATTTAATCATGTTTAAGTTTATTTAGAGTTAAGCGCACTTGAAGTGAAATAACACAAAACTGCGCTATATAAATGCTTTGTTATTATTATTATTATTATTATAAAGTTTTTTTTAAATAAGCATAGAAGTCTCATTCTGTAAATTAACACCGCATCAATCTATTTGACCATATTATTGCCGAGTTACAAACAGTGGAAATAGGCAAACCAAAAATTACATGATTGTGAAAAATTTGGCGTTTGGATCCAAGCCATACCTTTCCATATAAATAGAAAGTAAACAAGATGGTTTGCACTATCACAATTTCCATCAAGCTGTTGTCAGATTTACGTCAGATAAGCGATCTAATTCAATATAATATTGTACAATTTTATGGAGAAGTCGTACACTATTTGACAGATCACTCTAACTCGACAAGCCAAACATTTTTAAACAACAGGCATCACAACACGGCTCAGTGTCGTCAATATTGGACTAATTAGCGAAATAAAATTTTGTGGTTGCTAATTTTGATAAAGGAAGAAAATAATCGTACCTGAAGCATTCCATGTGCCACTCCTGCCCGAGCGCTGATACGTAATCTTCCTCGAGAAGTTGATTCAAGCATCCTGCACATACCCCGCCCCCTTCCTCGGGGTTCGAAGCTGTAAATAACAACATCCAAACGTAAAATCACAAAAGCAACATGTTGACAATACTTTATAAAGCTAATATGCTAATGAATGATTAAGAGCAAACATTAAAAGAAATACATTCTAATATTCTATTGGCTCTCGATTGACTAATGATTGATCGCCCACACATTTTGTGTTTATGGTCGTTATTTATCTAAATTTCAACAAATTACGATACTTTTTTCGATTATTGGAAGATAATGAATGCTGCTTCGAATAATATGGAAGATTTATCAATATTTACCATTGTTGGAGGTCTCAGTCATTGTCAAACTACACGCATTTCACACCTTGGCAACATCTCAACTGTCATGGCTGCTTTATGTCATTCGGGTGCGCAATGAATTTCTGCGCGCATTGTTTTGATGTTTGATTCCAAAATATACATACACTACACACTATTATATTATCGTTGATTTTGGGGCAGGTTGTGACATTTTTGCACAAAATAATATTACACCGAAAAAAAAAATTATGTCTATTGGTCGTTCATGTAATGCGAGTTTATCTGTAAGCATCTTTATTGATGTCCCCTTTTTAACGTATCTAAATTAGGTAAACCCACAGCATTATAATTTGTAAAGACAAGTGCAC
Source organism: Halesus radiatus (assembly GCA_022606495.2). Classification (NCBI taxonomy): domain Eukaryota; kingdom Metazoa; phylum Arthropoda; class Insecta; order Trichoptera; family Limnephilidae; genus Halesus; species Halesus radiatus. The sequence goes on along the minus strand of JAHDVE020005783.1, from coordinate 51,840 downwards.
TCGAAAATATGCTTCGGAGCATTTATAATATTTGTAAATTACATCGGTTGTTGCACATTTTTGGTGTGTTTCGCCCACCATAAAAAAATAATGCTTGGATAATTTATGTAGCCCTATTTTTGTTAAATATCACCTAGATATAGGCTATGCAAGATGCCATGAATGTACCCATGTTATGGCAGACTAAAATAATATTGTAGACCATGTACTCTTCATACAAGTAATGTACAATGTGTATAGCTACTTTGTGAAATATCAATATAATGATTACTGATTAGTTGATTAATCATACAATGTGTATGTATTATTTTTGTGGTTAATTATGTAAAAAAAAACATACATGTATTGCATTTATACACAAATCTTAGGATTATTTTAAATAAGCAGTAGTTACTTAGCATTCAAATTGCATTTTTCAAAGATTTACTACAGCTACAGGGGGTTAAAAAAAAGTCATGAATGAATGATCAATTTATTATTTATTTGAAAAACAGGTATCACAAAAAATGCTACAATTCTTGATGGAGCTGGAACATATTATAAAATTTAAAACTACATAGTAAAAAAAATATTAAAACATATCCATTACAAACTCATCACAGACACATAGTGATACATATTAGAAATAAACAGAAATAGGCTTAAAGAAAACAAAAATATATTTAAAGTTTTTCGAGCTTACATTCGAGTCAACACTAAAAATAACAACTAATTTCACAAACACATATCCAATCTGAGCAGGTAGTTATAAAATAAAACGAACTATTTTAAACATTGTAATTGTGGTTAACAAGAAAAAAAGTGAAACTAAAAACCATTTGAAAGCGTATTGAATAGGGCTTCAGGATATTATGGTTAACACAATCAAAATGTAATTAAGCATAATTATTTTTTCAAAACAGATATTTGGAACACTATTGGAGCAATAAATTCGAAAAAAACAATTAACCGCCTTCATTCAAATGGTTTAAAGGGGTATTATAATTAACACAAACATCTTAAAATAATTAAAGATCATTTTATAAAAAGGATTTTTGGTACATTATTGGGGATACATATTATTAGAAAACAACGAACATTGGGAAAATTATTCGAGTTACATAATCAAAACAAAGGATACTGGTAATATTATTTGAGATACATACTCAAGAAAAAAAGATATTTGCAAAATTATTGGAACTACATAAATACTTGAAAACAAATTACATATGTTTTTTGGAATATTATTGGAAGTATTTGAATACAAAAGATAACGAGAATGTTATTAGAGTTACATATTAGAATGCAAAAGATATTTGGTATATTATTCGAGCTCCATATTCGAAAACAAAAGATATTTGTAATATTATTGGAACTACATATTTGAGAACAAAGGATATTGTGAATGTTAATGGAGCTCCATATTAAAATGCAACGGATATTTGGTATATTATTTGAGCTAAATATTCGAAAACTAAGGACATTTGAAATATTATTCGAGCTACATATTCGAAAACAAAAGATATTTGTAATATTATTGGAGCTACACATTTGAGAACAAAGGAAATTGTGAATGTTAATGGAGCTACATATTAAAATGCAACAGATTTTTGTTTATATTATTCGAGCTACATATTCGAAAACTAAGGACATTTGAAATATTATTCGAGCTCCATATTTGAAAACAAACAATATTGAGAATATTATCCAAGGTACGTAATCCAACAACAAAGGATATTGAGAATATTATTTGAGGTACTTATTAGGACAAAAAGTAATATTTTTTGAGCTACTTATGCAAAAACAAAAATAACCATTTTCGTTAAAATGGCAAGGGCAGTTAGTTAGTAATTAACATACAATATAAAAACAAATAAAAGTGAAAGCAGTAAACGCTACATATCGCTAAGAGCGGTATCAGGTTGGGTCAGCTTCATATTGTCCATAAACTTGACTAGACTGTAAGGTCCTCTGGTCAGACTATCCCAGGAGTGGTGCTTATCTCCAAGCTAAGGAGAAGAATCAAATGATTATAAAAAACTTAATAAATTAACACATAGTACAAATTGATGGTTACATATTTTAAAAAAAACTTACAAAGTTTCTGACCCATTTGGAAATATGGAGTGTGTAGCTCGGGGCTTGAAAACGAGAATCCACCATTATGACGGCCCCCCAGTCATTCTTGTGTCTGATGCATCTTCCCAGAGCTTGATTTAGAGCTCTAAAATAAATAAAAAAATTTAAAGGAGTTAAAAAGAGTATCAATATTAAAATGTTCATGCACACTTGAAAGCCCTAAAAAGAAAAAAGGGTGAATTGCAGAATAACACTGTATTTCATAATTTAGCATGAATTCTTATTCTGGTGCCTTCTCCTATCGGAGTTTGGCTGTCATCAGGGCAATCTTCACCCTGCAGGCTGCTCTCGTGCCAATCACAAAGATGTTGAACCCATGAAGTAGGGCTTCTTCAGCTATGTTTTCCATAAAACTTTTTCTGAATTATCAATTTGATAATCTTGTGTTTTTCATTCCTCACAATATGACTCAGATATTTGGGGTTTTCTTCTTTTTATAGCTAGTACAATCTCACAATAGGGTATTTTGACTGCTTTGTTTATTAAGGAAAAATATCTCAATAATGATGGCAGGTTTATTTTATTTTATGTAGACAAATAAATTTACAATAACGATTTAAAATGTGCCATTTTTGATTTCTGACAAATTGTTTTTCTGTTCATTTTCTGTTTGTGAATATAGTGTTGCTAACGTCATGTTGGCCAACGCCGGAGACAGCCGTCTTACCAGCCAGTAGTGTTTTCTACATCATAATAACATTATAGCCAGTTTGAAATGATGAGGAATGTGTCATTTTAGATGGTTTTTAAAATCAATCACTATTAGGGACTTGAAAATTATACGCTATTTGTTGGGTGGTATACAAATTTTTTGTTTTTTTAATAATGTACCTACATTTAAAAAAGAAAAACAAGAATGAAGTACGAGATGTTTTCGACATGAAATTAGTTGCGTTTCATTTTATAGCTATTTAAGCATGCCAAAATGTCATAGACAAAGAAATATTTTAAATATTATAAAACACATATTTTAAGTGCCTTCCAGACGAGCGGGTGGACCAGTAGTGTGACCGACAGAAAAAATATATTAATCTAATTTTTATTTTTTGACTTGGCAATAATGGCAATACTCCTTATCTCCGCTGAGCGAAGCGGTCTTGAAATTTTACTTTGGAAATAGCGTTTAATTATTGTTTAAAACGCGATTTCCAAAGCAATATTACAAATTTCAAGACCGCTTCGCTCATCGGAGATAGAAAGACGGAGATAGGAGACAGAAATCGATGATTATTTGAAGATAAAGTGTTTAATTTCTATAAGTTGCGTGTATTAATATTTAATATACGAGATTATTCAAAAGGGGTGTTTGCTAGGTTAATAAAACGACTCACCATTTAACATTTTACAGGGGTTGATTTATTGTATAATAATTATAAAAAACTTAGGATTAATTTGCACAATATGAATTAGAACACGAGACAAGTAAAATGATTTAAATACTAAATAAAGAGAGAGATAATCTAATCTAGCTGAACAAGAGGAAGAGAATGAATTTATTGGTGAAAATCGGCGACTGTATAGGATATGTGATGGCATCGCCATCACTGTCATTCACGTGTTCAATGGCTATTGAAATAGTACACTATAATATATTACTTCATTATTTTAAAATACCAGAATATTGGGTGAAAAATATGAAAATTCATGTTATTTACCATAAAAGTGTGAATTTTGCCTTATTCACAAATTTTATGGTCTATAATAATTATTAATTAAAATATTAAAATTACATATTTTTAGTACTAGATGATGAGAATCAGAAAAATAAACATTAAATCTTCCACACACTTTTAACGGTAACCGTAGCTTGTGAAAATACCCCATTGATGAAGAAATTCTAAACCGGTAACCCTATCTGTCCATGGTATTAAGAGGATGGGCCTATATATCCACATTTCAAAGGTTTTTATCCTTCGTGTTCTCTTGGTTTAGTGTCTAGGTTTCTACGTCGTACAGAAGAATAGAGAAAACACAACAATGAGTGCTTACCGGTATGCTTGGATATTGAGCCATTCTCTTCCGGAGACGAGAAGCCGATCGCCTCTATGTGATTCATTGTATTTCATCTTTCCATCAACAATATCGTCTCTAACATTGGGGTATGGAATTCCAACCTACAAAAAAAATTGTTAATTTATTATATATTATAATAAAATTTAATTTATTACTTTTTCAAAAGAGTAAACTGTATAAGCGATCTTGGACACTATGAAAGATTGTATTAAGGTATATAGTTGGTTGGATCACAAGTAAACTTACAGTCACAACAGCCCTGGCCTGGTGATCTCTGAAGTCCATTCCTTCAGAAACTTTCCCTCTAAAGACTGCAAACAATATAGCTCCTCCTTGGCCAACACATTGGTAGTAATCCTAAAAAATAAAAATAAATTGTAATAACCATTTAAAAGGGTAGTTAATGAAAAAGAAGAACATAATTCATTTTACGTACTGTCATAATTCGGTCATGTTCACCCATTTTTCTACTCTCCGAAAAAATCGTCTTTTCTTGTTCAATTTTATCCCAAATCCTAGTACTCTGCCACCTGTGGATGAATGATATTATAAGCATGAAATTGTAGAGTATGTTTTTATGGAGCAAAGCATCATTTGAAAAAAAAGAAACAAAATAAATGACAATAAACAGACATTACGCACATATTTACATATGATGAAACAAATATTTACGTATGTAAGAGTTTCTCCGATATGGTTGCAAACCCTTTAATAATGAACTGAAAAAAAATTAAGACAATAATGAAATGCATATGAGAAATTTAATCATACCAGCGAGTAATGCGATTATGATTAAAGATCCATTATTAACAGACCGATTGCCATCTCTAATGCATAGTCTGTTCTACAGGTATTTCAATAGAGCCTGCTCGAGGAGCTAAAAGAATGATGATCTACTGCACGCCAGTGAATGTGTGTGAAACTCAACAGATAGGACCGGAACACCCATTCATAGTTGACGTTGGCTTCATGAGAATGAGTCATTTTTCGGGCCTGCATTAATAAATCCCTTCCAATAACCCCTTACATACCTTGCCTTTCGTTTCCCAGCCGGGTGGCGATATAGTTCACCTGTCTGTACACAGTACACCGTACAAACAGATTTAAAAAATTATTTATTTAGCTAACAATGATTTATTTATTTAGCTAAAAGAATTTATTTTTTTATTTCCAACCTTTCCTGTAGAGTTTCCATGAGCCGATACGAAGACAGGAAGCAGAGAACTCCATGTGGAACGGTCTGGCACACCCATAGCAGCAGTTCCCCCAAAGCGTCCTGCCACTCTGGCTTGGAGGTGTTTCTGAAGGTACCTTCCAGAGGGATGCCATTGGGGCCACTGTCCACACTGCCTACCCAGACCTGTAAAAATATGAATGCAGTTATATATTTGTATATCGCTGGTAAATAATATCACAGTTTTATTATAAATTTGATTATATAAACTTTCCACCCCGTTTACACCACTATAACAGGCGACTTCATAATGACAGAAGTTACAGCCATAAGGAAAACAAAAAAGAAGACCAAGTCAACGGACAGCGGCTATCTCTAAAACTGCCTACGTCAGTCTTCGGTGAACCTTGCTACGGGAGCTGTGCAGTGTGATGACGGAACGAGTGGTTTGGATAGCGATTTCACTCGATGAATTGGTGATACTACATTAACTTAGATTAATATGAATTCTATTTTACCCCATCTTTCTTTTTAATTAGTCACAATGGTTGAATTGGCGCCCAGTTCTTGAGATCATATTTTGTTATAAGATTACTTAAATATTGCAACACTAATCATTTGTTAATTATCTTCAAATTGACACATACCCTGAGATAATGTAAATTCACAGAGTCATAAATCATGTAAAATTAATTTACATGTTTTAATTCATATTTCTTTTATTTAAAAACCTGGAATGAAAGAATCGAGGTTATAACATAGCAGGAGTTTAAAAAAGCAGTTTTGAATGCAGTTTTTAACATATTTTTAACATTTTCAACGCAATCTATCCCACCACGCGGCACATTTAGACATAATGTATGTGTTTTAGTGAAACCAGCCGTCGATGGGCCACATATGAGACAGCCGCAAAGATAGGGTTAAAAGCGCTTGAACACAGTGTTGAATGTGTATCTCACCAATATTGTCATGGAGGTTAGAAAGCAGTTTACTTTTGGGTTCAGTCACATCATGGAAAATGACAAAGAAAGTTGATCATGCTAAATTCATTCATTATTATCTGGTTGCGCTGGTTCATTGAATTGATTAGGTATGGATTACAATTGGGTAGGTTTATTAGGATGCATATTATTGTGCAAATCAACTACTAGGCTATCCGAATTGAACCGTAACCGGCGCAACCATTATCATCTTTCTCGGACGTCTTGAATGAAAAGGAAAAAGATAGGAAATACCGTTTTCAATAAAATGCATATCTATAAAAAATTGAAGAATGTACCTACTTACATACTTTGATGTGTCGAATAAAAGAGATTTATTATTTATGAAGTTTCTAGGCACATATAATAGTGAAACGAATCAAACTATAACATACGATGCACACACAATTGGATGCAATGGATCTCTAATGAGTTCTATTATGGATTTACCTGATTTGCTGAAATCACATGGGCCGTATGCAGCGTCAGGGGGAAAGTAGTTCCCAATTCAGCCGGGAAGCTGAGTGTAGGGGTCAGGGTACCAGAAGCCAGGATTACGCAGCGGGATTTTAGAGAGACATAATCAAAAACTAGCGCAGAGTTCATACAACTGACCTTTAGGGTCATCTTCACACTTTCTTCCTCCTAGAAAACATACAACAATCATTGTGACAAAACATACAATAATCATTGTGACAAAACATACAATAATCATTGTGACAAAACATACAATAATCATGGTGACAAAACATACCATAATCATTGTGACAAAACATACAATAATTATTGTGACAAAACATACAATAATCATTGTGACATTGTGTATCACATAGATAGTAAGGCTATTAGAATCTATAAATATTATCAATGCTTTATGAAGGGCTAGCTCTCAAAAATGACCCTAAACTTCACTTTGTAGTTTGGTAACTCAAGCAATACTATAAATGATTTATCTGTAAATTCTACATGGGTAGTTAGGAAAATGTACAAGGTTTCAAAAGACAAAAATTCTCAACTGTGATCTTTCAAATTCCACAAAATGCACATTAAAAAGTCTGAAAATAGGTGCAGTTTGAAAATCAATGAGGGCAATTTTGAATGTTTTACCTAAAATTCCAGTGAATACTTCATATAGAATTTAAAAGATAGCAGATTGAGGATTTAAAAATTTTGAAACCTTAAAAATTTTACTAACTAGTCGTAAAGAATTTACAGCTAAATCATTTGTAGCATTTCTTGTGTTAGCAGACAACAAAATGTGTATTTTTGGGTGCTGAGTATGCACACTATAACGATATTTGTACAATGTTTTAAAATGAAATAATTTATATAAGGATTTGTATCTTCACATAATTATTAAACTTACATCTTTCCTCGTGTTTTTGCCCATCCAGCCTCCAGATTGAGATTGATTCTTTTTGTATTCCCAATCAGTTTTTTTAGTCAGGACTCCCTTATAATCATCGAGGTTTCCACACTGGTTGCGGAAGAAGAATTCTGTAAATGAACACTCAAATTATGTAAAAATCATTAAAAAATCAAACCCAGTAGAGAAAAAAAGACAGATTTTCAGAAATTTTAAATCTTTTTATTTAAAGTCTGATTGAAGACTTTAGGAAGTTGTTGTGAAGAAAACAATGCGAAGAAAATAAATTGAGAAAACAAAGGCAATTGTCGAGCACTTAATTGAAACCGGCCATCACTTTGGATTTGTTCCTGAGTTGTTGGGAAGACCTAAAATGCATTGAGTGCACCTAATTACGGAAGCAAGTGAAATCCACTAAAACCTTAATAACAATAATAGGGACGACGGAGCTACGCTTAATAGTTCGTGGTATCTGGTTACACCAAAACTAAATGCCGAAAACCACATTAATTATTCCAATTACTATTATACTGAAATACTTAAGAGGATGAATGTGCGTGATACAGTATCACTTCTATATACATAAACACACACTTCACCATAATCTACACATCTGCCCTAATGATGGACACTGTAATGATGTCCGAAAAATTGGCTAAAGGAGGAGGAAGCGCGACACGACAAAATAATCAAGAAAATACTTTTGCCTGTGAAAATTTGTAATCATATCAAAACAAACATAATATAAAGAAAAATTTGAGTGTTAAATCTAAGCAATGTGCTCTTACCAAAAATAAGAATAATGGACTCAAGGAGCATTCCTGTAGGTGCTGAGACATATCGTTTGGTTGCATTCCCACTCTCCTTAGATTCTTGAATGTCTTGAAGTACAGAGGATACTTTTATCTTTAATTCTGAAAATAAAATTATTATTTACCATACAAATGTAAAAGAATTACAAAAGTTTTAAATAACAATGATGATGAATTTATATATCATAGAAAATACACAGGTTTTAGGAAGGACATTATAAAAAACCTAGCAGATCTTAAAATATCTAATCATTGAAGAAAATATTAACATAACCTAAATGAAAGATGAAACCGGACAAAAGGACAGAAACTAAAAATATTTCAGTCGCATCTGGGACTCGAACCCAGGTCCTCTGCCTATCCGGGGCAACGCTCAACCGACTTAGCTAATGAGACAAGTTCAATTTGTGTCATCTTCATCGATATCATATCTCAAATTCAAGATTTGTGAATATTATCTTCCATTTTTAATCTCATATTATTGGCAGCTATTTTTATGATGTTTACAAAGTTCTACCCGAACTCAATTGCAAACTTAAACAGTGTCTCGGATTTACATCCGACTTTTTATTTATATGAGACATCTATTGACTTTTTATAAAAGTCTAAAGAATTCAATTTTTAATTATTAATTACTTTTATTGAGATTTAAGAACCTATGGAATATAATATTCACAAATCTTGAATTTGAGATATGATATCGATGAAGATGACACAGCTAAGTCGGTTGAGCGTTGCCCCGGAGACAGGCAGAGGACCTGGGTTTGAGTCCCAGATGCGACTGAAATATTTTTAGTTTCTGTCCTTTTGTCCGGTTTCATCTTTCATTTAGGTTATGTTAATATTATCTTCTTCAATGATTAAATATTACGATGAGGTTCTTAAATCTCAATAAAAGTAATTAATAATTTAAAAAAAAAAAAAAACTTAAAATATCTGTTTGACCATAAGAGTAAAAAACACAAATCTAAAAAATTATTAGCTATTGGTAATCGTAAAATTTGTTATTAATATTTACACATTTGGTTCAACGTTTCAAAAACCCAAGCGTGTCTGATTTCGGAAATGACTGTCTGGTGCAATTTGAATGGAGCACCCTCCCCAATACACTATTGAAATGCTTGCAGTAAGTATCTCAGACCGCCTCAAGTATCGGGGCTCCATTAAAGCCTGAGTAAATCTGGCTTCCAAAAACTGGATGCCTTGTATAGGGTTAGCAGATTCTTCGATAGTGACCAGCTGCTAACACTGTACGAATCTCAAGTACGTCCAACAATTGAATTTGGGAGCCACCTCTGGGATGGACCTCCATAATACCTGCTTGATTTTGTGAAAAGGAGGGCATTTCGTCTGATTGACAACCCATTGTGAACAGACCGCAATTAATTTTTTTTTTTTTATATGAGTACCGCACAAGAGTCCCAACTGCTCCCAACTGTCTGGAGCCAGTGCGACTATGGCATCCCCAATTGGGTAATTATGCTGAGTCTGTTCTCAGGTATTTTAATACAGCCTGTTCAAAGAAACTAGTAGTATTGATTCATGCACTGGTTCACGTACGCAAAACTCAACAGACACGAGTCAAACACCCATTCTCAGTTGATGTCAGCTTCAAAAGAACGGGTCTCTTCTCTGACTCATTTTTGTGTAAAGCGACTTGTATGTGGAACGACCTACCGGCATCTGTTTTACCTGCTTCATATAATCCAAGCCTCTTTAAGACCCGCATTAATAAATCCCTTTCTACAGCCCCTACCTTGACCCGCTTCACAACGATGCCCAACCGGGTGGTGATATAGTTCTCCTCTTTTCACACAGTACAGATAGGGGCGCTCTTGTGAGGTGTAATATTAAAAAAATATATATTCAAAACATTACCTTCAAATGTATCGTATCCTATACCGTGACGCTTAAGAGAATCTGCCAAATCGGCTCCAGCCATTAAGTAAGATGATTCAAAGTTATACTGTTTCTTCAGCAGAGGGTTGTGATTTTGAAACCTATAATTTAATTTTAATTTAGGAATATTTTGTTAAATACATTTATACGAAAAAATGGGGAGAATATTCGATTACTATTCGATTACGGTGGTATTTTACATTACCGTTCATATTATCACATAGTTACATATTTTTATCAGAAAGGAAACATACCAATCTCCCCAGTTTGTGAAATATTTCTTCAGATAATAGAATACTGCTTCATTGTCATCTGGGTGGGTAGGCTTTTTCTGCAAAATGGCTTCCAGATCCTAAAATAAGTCAACAACCAAAAATAACTAATAGATATTGGGGATAATTATTAAGCCTCAGCATTCCGAATGCCTATTTTTTTTTTTTAACACTACACAGCAAGCTAAGAGGAAAAAAATCCCTCAAGGCCTATGTCATCTTTGGGGATGCCGTGCAGAGGTTTTTTTAAGGAGAGCGCGTTCTGGGAAGGTAAAAGGTTGGAGGGGTGGGTAGGAATTTGAGGGTCAGTGTGTCCAGGAGTTATGGACGCACGTATCCACCCCTCCCACCGTAGTGCAAGGTGATGGGTTGAGAGAGTCCGGTTATAGCCTCTAGCAATAAAAGCCGTTACAAAATTAACAGACTTCAAAAGAAGTATTAAGTTATGGACTATGGACACGGGAAGGAAGAATATAGATATGATGTTGCAACCGAACAGAGTTTGACGGTCACGGTACGTTTTCTCCTAGGTTTTAGAATTTTTATTCATGTATTGCATTATAATTTTCCTCTGGTAATATTGTAACATAATTACGAAAGCTCACTTAAAATATTGAACAAAATTCCAAAAAACTTATTTATAATAGATACATAAAATCATGTACAATATAACCTTAGAGGGGGTACCCCTAGCAAGGTGACATTTTTTTGCAACTTTTGTAAAACATTATGAAATAAATAAATAAATCAAAATAAGAGGTTAAAGAGTATCCTTATAGAGGTTAAAGAATACGCTTGGCGGATAGGCGCATCTGCAGCCAATAACTAGACGAACCCCACCCCATGAACGCGGGCACCTTCCGTAAACTGTTGAACCGTTTGGGGTGATCTATGGCAGAGGTATTGGTTATACAATAAATTGTTCCAGGGTTGGCAGATTCCATACCCGCCTCCCAAAATGAATTGAACTTAGGTTGTTGAAATATCGCCAGTTTCCAAGTAAAATTCAATAAGTTAGTGACAAAGGTGGTAATAGTGACTTATTGGGTTTTACTTGGCATAACAAGCGTTAGGTATGTACATATAACCATATTTTATCACACTTTCATTTTGAATATGTAACAAAAAAATTGCTTTACAGTAGGTAGCCCCAAGTTGCCCAAAATGAATAATACTTACGAGTAATGCCGCCTCCACATGAGAAAGTTCCAGCGTCAAAGATGCTGTATCTCGACAGACGTCTTCAATGTTATGTCCTTCATCTATGATTACTATGTTTCCGTCCAGTGACAGTTTTGTCTGAAAACAGATTTACAATGTTGTAATGAAACACATCTATCTTATTGATCAATAGTGAATATCACAAAAAAAATTAGGAGCAAATAAAAAAAAAAATAAAAAAATTGCATTAGCTGATAACATAATTAAATAACTTATCTACACATTTGGCACAACATTTATGAACTTTAACAAAATAAATATACACGGTATCCGGATATAGTGGTACAAGCGGGAAACTGGGGAATCTTCATCACAAAGAGAACCCAAAAGAAAAAGTTTATTATTTTTTTAACATTTTTCTTAAAACGTTTTTTCCTTTTTTTTATAAAACTTCGGGGTAAAGAAACTATTGGGGCTGGGTCTACGGTTCAGTGCATATTAAAAGACAGTGAACAGTTGATAGCAAACCTGTAGAGACCTATTTTTTTCAAAGTTGTTCTAAAAAATTCCAATCTCTAACTTGATTTACTTGAAAATGAAAGATCACATTAAAAAAAGTTATACCGCAAAATCGACTCCAAATGTGATGTAGATTCATCAGTTTTCCGCTGGTACCACTAGTTTCCGGACACCATATAGAATATATTTTAACATATATTTCACCATTGTTTTAGTTATATGGTACTGGTAGTTACTCGGACTTTACCTGACTTCAAACACTCTTTTTTAATAATTGAAAACATGGAAGGAACAGAATAGTATCTCGTCTCATTTTTTCACTCATTTTAAAATGATATTTCAAAGCTCAAGATAGAAATTTGACGAAGAAATTCCAGAAAGAAAATGCTGTGCAGATTTGATGATTTTCATGACCGATCTAAAACAGCACATTGTTATGTAATGAAAGTATGGCCCTGAGATGAGTTCTAGCTACTCGTCTTAACAAATAAGCTAGGCAAGGAATCACACCATTTCCCTCCATAATTAACCAATCAGGCGATTCTAGCGCCCAAATTAAACCAATCAGAGAATACAACTGCACGATCTGACAACAGAACAAAAGGAAGCGACGCCAGCGCCACGGCAGCTTGACGGCCGCTCCTTGCTGCCCTTGAGACGCACTTTCCGCCTGGAGCTCGAAGAGATAACTGCGTCTCTGAAAAGAGGCGGCTATTTTATGTTACTAGTTTATTACGGCCAAGTACTATGCAGGCGGGCTGAAGCCCGCAGCTGGTCGTGCCATTTGCTGCCAAAGCACTCATCAGGGTGACTTACTAATTAAAAAGCCAATTAAATTCAGTGCAGAGATGTCCAGCCCTGGCGTCATTGCCAATAAACTCTTGCCATCCGACCAGATCACCCCATGTAAGCTGATTTTCCATCTCCCCTTATTGTGTTGTTCAAGTCCTTGTTACATTTGCATTACCTGGTTAGAGATTTGAATCAGAAAGAGAGAAATTTTACGATAGAATCATGTCTAGAATAGGACCTTTTTACTAACAACTCGATTGTTCTTAACCTACAATGTTTGTCTGACTTTACAATAAACTCTGAGTATGAAAGCACTTCCCTGTACTCATTTAACGTAGAATTAGAAACACCCTCAACCCAATTATAAGATTGCGATCGATCCATGACCTGAACTGAAAGATGAGAAGCCGATCTGAGCTAAGCTAATGTCTGGAGCAGATTTCACATCTAAGAGGCCATCTCCAGGGTAAGTCCTGTCAATGTAATTGTCTCCCATAACTTCCCCTTGTAACCTAACCTTCCCCATCCCCATCCCTTTGTCTGTCCTTTTTATAACAACATTCCTAATAGTGTGAAATAGACACAGTATCATTACATCAACACTACTAGCAACAGCCAAGATCTTGAATCAATAAAGATAGCTGTCAATGGGAACATACCAACATTGGCCCGCGTAACGTCACAAACGCCATATGCAACATATCATTCGGGCGACTAATCAAAATATGACATATTTTAAATCGTTACAGAAACTACATTCGTCAGCTAAAAACTAAATAAAAATACCATTATTATTACAATTGCAATGTTTTCAACAATAAAAAATTTAAATATTCTATTGATACGAGTTGGAATCAAAACTTACCAAACTCCTTATGGTAGGATCCAGCAAATAGTTATATGGGCAGAAGACTATATCCGCATAGGTGGAAAGGTCTCTGGCGGCAAAGTAGGGGCAGGCTCCTCGCTCCCGGCCCAGACCAACAAGGTCCTCGATGTCCCACACACCCGGTGGGGCCTTTCGCCCTGTCAGCATGTTCTTGTTGTCGAGGTGCCTACAGCCGGAGGTGGTGTCTATCATGTCCATCTTGTGCTAGAAACGAAATGACGGCTTATTTTTAATTTTTAGGAAAGAAAAACATTTCCAGATTACGAATATAAAAAACATATATTTAACAGCTTTTCCAAAAAACCAGCCTTTCGGGGAAAAATTAACAAAAACTCTAAAAAAAAACCGAATATGAAAAAATGTACGAAATTTTGAACAGCTGCATCTCCGACATTATTAACCATATTTTGGTTTCAAATTGCAGAAAATTTTGTTTACCTTAAAGATGACGTAGCCTTTGACTAATGAAAAATTTGTTATAATATGAACACATTAATTTGTTTTAAATCACTTCAATTTAATATAGTGATCTACTGGTTTCAGAAGTTCCCTTCCTTTGTTTTAATATAGACCTGACGAAGGGAGGGTACTTTAGAAGCCGGCAGATCAATATATTAAATTGAAGTAGTTTAAAACAAACGTATCTGTTTATATTAAAATAATGGCAAGCCACAAAGTAAACGCTTTTTACGAATATGAATAATTAGTTCTTCGGGGTCGAAATTGAAAAAAACTGAATAAATGTAAAAATTTTCGCTGATTTTTTACAAAGATGTTAACTAACTAATCATCACGCCGTTTCTCCGCAGGGGTAGGCAGAAAGGACGGACCGCCAAACAACTCAATCTTGGCACACACTTCTTGCTTCATTCACTTTCATACAACGTCTCATACATTCTCTTCTGTTATTCCGACTTCTGACATGGCACGCCTCAATTATTTGATTCACTTGATCGTGCCATGTCTTCCTCGGACGTCCCCGGCTTCTTCCAATCACATTCGCATCATATATTCTCCTTACACTCCTCTCTTCGTTCATTCGCTCTACATGTCCAAGCCATCTAAGAGTCCCTTTCTTAATCTTGCTCTCTACGCTTACATCAGCCTCGCATTCTTTACGAATCTCAACATTTTTCACACGATCATATATGGTTTTACCACACATTCATCTCAGAGATCTTATTTCTACAGCATTCAGCCTACTTTCATCCTTCCTCTGCCAGTTCCATGCCTCATTGCCGTACATCAGGTTTGGTATCAGCACTCCATTGTGGATTGCTAGCTTCGCTTCTATGGACAACTTTTTGCTTGCGCCAACCGCGTTCAGTCCTCCGTTAATGGAGTTTCCTGCATTCACCCTTCTTTCAATATCCCTATCAGTCTTTCCATCTCTAGTAAACATACTTCCCAAATACACAAACTCATCGACCTGCTCCAAGTATTCATCATTCACAACTATATTGCACACTGTTTTCGTACTCTCTCTTTCAAACACCATGACTTTAGACTTACTTACATTCATCAATACCTCATTCTTCATACATACTTCGTTCATCCTAGATACGAGGGACTGTAGATCTTCCATACTGTTAGCATTCAGCACCGCATCATCAGAAGATGTCTGATGAGGTAAAAAATTAGATTTATCAGAAGGCTTTCATTATAAATATTCAGTATATAAAAAAAACTATGACTACCCTGTAGGATGCAAGGTAAGATATTAAATTTTACTGGACTAGGACATTTCAAGGCAATCATTTTTTTTTTGCTTGAATTATTGTGTTATTTTCATTATAAACCTGTCATATCTCACCAAATATTGATTTTATCGATTTGGAAGTGGTGTCATTCGATTCAGCACCAATGAAACGATACCTTAATCAACCTAGTTGTAAAACATGATTTTTTTCTGAAAAATTAATACAGCACAGCAAGAAGCCGCAATTTAAACTGAAAAGGGACAGCTAGAGACCGGCAGAAGAGGAGTTGTTTCCTAGAGGCGACCGAGACCATCCGAGGGTTATAGCGTAGCTGAGTATGTACGCATGTTATTATTAAACTAAATAAAAGTAATTTTATCTTTGCGCCACAACAAAGATCAGTGCTACAAGCTCGATGATGTATAGACGAGTTATATTAAAGCTGAGAATCAACAAAAGGGTAGTTGATTCATATGAATGTGTACACCGGTGCTTGCAATACTTCTTCCCTTTTATTAAAATCTGACAGTTTACTATGGTCAGTAATGCTCTTATTGATTCTCGATGACAACCTTGTCAAAGCAGATCTTCCTTCGGTATTCCGGTATAAAACAACACCTACTTTTGTTTTGTCCAGCAGATACTTGCACATCTCGTTCTTAGTCCTGTAGGTGGAGTTGGTGTCCATGATGCAGGTGTGCTCTCGGCTGGACAGGATGGACATCTTCAGGCCCTTGGTGTAGTTGGTCCGGCGCAGCTCCTTGATGACCTGCTCCAGCTGCTTATGGGTGCGAGTGCCAAAGTAGATCTTCGGCACTCTGGTGGCAGAAAAAAAAAAGAAATTTATCTCTGGTTATCTATACATAGACAAGTGGGCGTAAGTTTGTGAATAGATGTATTTCAAATACAGAATCGAGGTCACTCTATAAATTTATCATCACTATTTATTGGGGGCTAGTAGGTAATGTTTTATTGAACACTAGCTGATGATGTGTACCCGGCCTTGGGTAGGATTTTTTTTTTGGAATAAAATTATGAAGTTGTGAATTCTTGCTTGTCATAAGGGTGCCATAATTGATTTGACAGCGAAAGTAAGTATCTCCAAATAAAAAAACATTCATTTGAATATTTTATTTCATTCCAAACATTTATTTTTTTCAAAATATATCTAAATCATAAAGTTCTTAAGTAGGTACCTATTCGTGTTTTCCTTTTTGAAAATATTCTACCCAAAAAAACTTTCTTCTTTTGAATATGCAATCTGTGAATAACCAGAGTTTTATATTTATGGGCTAATCTAAATAAAACATGGGGGGGTTCAATGTTTTTCATACTAATTTTAAAACGTTATAGCAACAGTTTTACATATTGGATTTCATACAAACTACTTTCTAAACCTTCCCGGCACTAATAAAAACAAACTGTGCTATTTTCAGTGAAACCGGTCCAGTGATTTTCGAGAACATCGAGGACAAACAAACTTACAAACTTAAATTTATCTTTTATATATATAGATGTATTTGATTTGTTTAATTTGTGCTACTAAGGAACTCCAGTACATTTATAGATGTAAAATAAAATCAATATTGACATTCTAACTTAAATACCAAACAGATTTTTTTTTAAAGTTCTTTTCATAGTTAAAACAATTATTAAAGCTTTAATTTTTCAAAGCCCGCTAAAACTCACTAAATCTAATCGGCTTGTTGTGTGAGCCATCGAATTTGTCATAAGATAGATTCACTATACTGTATTTTGTATGCAAACATTTGTGTCTTTTCAATTTTGAATAATTAACTGCTTTTAATTGAAGGACACATAGTAAAATGCCAGCGTCTCATATTGTTTTTGCAGTGTACCAAAGTGTAAAAATGCAGCAATAGCCGCACTTTAATTCATTTTTCGGTGTTTCTAATATCCCGCACCTCATTTTTGAGGTTATGTCAAAACAAGAATTAACTTTATCGTACGTAATTATGTACTATATTCACAGTAAACCGTAACTAAACATAAGTTATGTAATAAATTTATGTATTTATTTAGAAGCATTAACTGAAAGAATAATAATAATATGTATAATTTATTATCATCATAAGTTCAGTGGATGGTTTCGGTTTACCAATGAATATAATACATATTTAAAATACAAAACAAAATCGACAATAAAATTTTCCATACAAATGCAACACCAGAATACAAGCAAACAGGGCGCTGTGTGATGTCAGATGTCGAGAAAGCAATGGTGCCAACCGAACAGGGTGTTTTGATGAGATGGTTCTATATTCACTTTTAAATACTAATTTATAAACTCTACGTTCAATTATCTATAAATGAGTGGTTTTTTCAAGATGATCTGCGTTGTCCGGAGACGGTTTAAGGGTAAGGGTAGGGGTAGAGGTAGGGATAGAGGGATAGGGGTAGAGGGAGAGGTAGGAGGGGTAGGTGTATAGGTAGGGGTAGAGTTAGGGGTAGGATAAGAGTAGGGGAGAGGTAGGGGTAGGGGCAACACATCACAACCTCAAAGCTTTACTCTAAACCATTCATAACCCCAGGTAACTATTATATAAAGAAGAATGTCCCGGGCGGGTGGTGTTTGTTTGTTTTGTATACAAATCTACGGTTTTATTCGAAATTTTATACGAAATTTCGCACACATGATGTTCAAAAGAGGAAAAATTCTTTGTAGGAGTATGAGTCGGGGTAGGAGTAAAACATCACAACCTCAAAATTTTACTCCAAACCATTCATAATCTCGGGTACTTCAGGTAGTATACAATAAAATTTACACATTCAGAATCGGCATGTGCTGATCAATGTAACTTTTTTTTAAGCAATAATATTTTTCAATGGAATTCTTTTACCCCCCCCGTCTTCGCCCAAATTCCATCTTATACTCTCCATTGCCCTAGTGAGCGGGCTCATAAAACACAGTTCACAATTCTTTGAAATAAAAATAAATAAAAGCCCTACAGTAGCAATAGGCAGCCCGATAACTGGGTAGAGAAGATTATCTCCACATTTATCCACTTCTAACCACAGTTGACACAGAAAGAGGGAGAAATATTCCCTGGCACTGTACAAATTATTTTTTCAAAATGAAATATGTTTAGACGGCTTCCATGGTCGAGGGGTAAGGCTCTCGACTACGAATCCGAAGGTTGCGGGTTCAAATCCCAGTGTGCGCAGAAAATTTTATTAAATTAATTTGTGCTGTTTCACAATTAATTCATTTAAAAATAATATATATAGTATATTTGCACATGTTCCAGAGTGGAAGATACTCTCAGTATCGCCTGGTGAAAGACCACCATTCAGAATTGAAACGTTGCTTGAAATAGCTGTGTTTGGTAACCAGATCTGAATAGCCAGGCATTTCCCCTTTTCCCCACCTTCCTCTCCCCCTTCTGCTTCCCCTCCCCAATACCTTCAGCTTCACAACATTCCCCAATTGGGGCTGGATGGATTGGAGCAGGACGGGAAGGACTGGGAACTGGAAGCGAATGGCAAGGAACCACAGCCAGAAGATGACATTTGCGAAGGAGGCCAAGTCCCACCTTGGGATGTAGTGCCGTGATGTTTACTAATAAATAATTTACTTAGTTCTTACGTGTATCTATTGAAATCACTTTCATCAGTGCCCATATTGTTCTGTTTGGAAGGAGAAGTATTTATGTTGGGTTGGCTCATGACTGGAGACGAACAGCCGGGTTTCCCTGAGCTGGACATATCGGGACTGGATGACATCTTGTGTCTCTTGTGAATGGCGACGACATATTCAGATGAAGGATGGGCAGAATCTGAAAGGAAATAAAAATAAAATATGTGTGAATTAACGACATAAATAAATAATAAAATGTTGGTGTATTTAAAAAGGGAAAATTATTAATAAAAAAAAAATTAAAAAACTTTCATCATCAGGCGAAAATACAAGTAAATGCAATTTTTTATGGAATGCTAGTAGTTTCCACATCATAAATATAATTTAATAATTTATATAGCGTTATTTATGTGAAACATCACATAAGTCTCCATGGTCGAGGGGTAAGGCTCTCGACTACGAATCCGAAGGTCGCGGGTTCAAATCCCGGGGTGCGCAAGTAAATTTTATTTAATTAATTTGTGTTGTTTCACAATTAATTCATTTAAAAATAATATATAATATATAGTATATTTTCGAACGTTCCAGAGTGGAAGATACTCTCAGTATCGCCCTGGTGAAAGACCACCATTCAGAATTGAAACGTTGCTTGAAATGACTTTTAGCCGTGTTTGGTGACCAGATCTGAATAGCCAGGTATTTCTTCCTCTTCCCCTTCTCCTTCCCCTCCCCAATACCTTCAGCCTCACAACATTCCCCAATTGGGAATGCCATAGTCTCACTGGCTCCAGACGGTTGGGAGCAGTTTGGGACTCTTGTGCGATATTCATATAAAAAAGTACCGTTTATTAAAAAAAAAAAATCTTCGAACTATTTAAAAATACCTATGTAACAAATAATATGACGTCTTTTCTTATTGTTTAAAATTTATAATTACATTTCATGTCCACATAGCTCACGATGGAAATAAGTTGCGAGCTATGAATAGTTTTATTATCCAAAAAAATACGCACAGAAAAAGTTGCGCAACTTTCGTGTCGCTAGAGCTCACCGTTAGATAATTTTTATTGCTTCAAAAGTCGGGATCAGATTTTATACACCTCGACATTTGGAAAATCAATCAAAATAATAGTAGGTATGTATGTAATTTAATATTTTGCATTAGTTACGCTAGCATTTGATAAAATCATTTCGAGTGAGGCTCTTTTGCCCTTTGAAGACATTTTATTATAAATCACATTAGATTAGAAGCATAAAAAAACATTGACAATAAAATAGGAACATATTAAACAGAAAAAAATCGATTTAAAAAACTGAAAAACCCAGCAAGAGTTTTTCATGGCGGAATACCTCCAACCTATTTGAGGTCTCGATTCAACACCCCTCTTTGCCCCCCCCCCCCACTTTTCACGTTTCCCCTTTAATCCCCTTGAAGATGACCTCAAATTTTGGACTTAATATCTCAATATCCGCAGGATGTAGAAACGAGATTGCCTTTCCCTGTAACCCAATAGGCTATCAGGCACTAGACTACATCCCACGAGACTGTAGAGGGATTGTAAATCGGCCGTGTTTCTCGGAAAGACGCATAGTATACTCTTACATACAACGTTGCCAAGAATTCTTCACGGAAATATTTATTATGACAATTTTTTGTCATTTTTCAAACCCGATAAGAAATGGAGAATTTCAAATTCGAGGTTGGCCCATTAGATGACAGAAGAAAATGAATTGAAGTGAATACAAAAAAAAATTGTAAATACAAGTTAAGAAATAATGTCTGGCTGAAAGAGATCAATGAAATAACCTTAAAAATAGCACTAAAAACGACAGATAAGGCGCACCTAATTAGATGATACCAAATTAAATAAATCAAGTCCGCTTCAGCACAGGACCCCTTAGAGAGGAGGGACTAAGAAAAAACTCAAAAAAATAACAAATTGTTTACAAAATATAAAAATTTACAATTTTATATTTTAAACCGTTGTACCATATTTTATATTTCACGTGTTTATATATTTAACCACTAAAATAAAAATAATAAAAAAAAAATTCCCAAAGATTTCTTAATAAACTATTAAAAAATAAGATCCGGTTGTTTCATCTGAGGTTTTAAAGAGACATTACGCCTTACATAGCAGTGGCGTGCCGTTTTGGAATTTTCCAGAAGAAAAATATCAAGTAGAAAAGCCCACCGAAAATGTCAAATATAAAGTACACAGGTTTTGGAAAATGAGAAAAAAAAATTATAAGCAAAAATTGAATTTCAGGGGTAGGTACAACATCAAATATGGCAAAGTCCATCCAACTTAACGACAAAGTACCCTTAACCCAAGTTAAAGGTAAAAAAAAAAATACTTTACAAAGACTATTAAATTTCAGCTTTATCAAAAACATGTTCCTCATTATCAATAAGGAACTCCAGTGAAAAATATTATGTTTTAAAATAATATATATTCGTATACACGCAGAATTTATAAACCGTAATTTTAAAGTGAAAAAAATAACATCTCTTTAAAACACCTTCTTCTGTTGGTGGCATTGCATTCCCGACATTTGACGTCACGGGCTCTGTTCGCGCGTATTCTGGTTATACAGTTGAAAATTTAATATTTCGTTTTTCTTTTCTATTTTAAATACCTATCTTTTTTTAGTTTTGGTGAAATTTAAGCTTAATTTGAGTGACTTAAAGCTCTATAATCGCTGTTTAAGATAAAAAAAATTATATATTAAAGAAATAAGAGTATTCACGGGCAAAATAATTGTCAATACGGATACTATTATTATTATTATTTTTGTTAAAGTTTATAAAAAAGGTATGTAATTTTATTATGTATGTTTAGTTATGGTTTACTATGAATTTAATATAAAATTATGTACGGTAAAGCTCATCCTTGTTTTGACATTTGAAGCGTTTTGGGGGCCTTGAACATTTTAAAATTATTTTCACTCTGAAAACTATCTTAAAAAAAAAAATGTATATGCTGGTATTTAAGTTAGAACGTAATTACTGATTAAAAAAATAGGCTGGAATTACTTATTTGAAGAAATACCTAACTAAATTTGAATAGAAAATAGCGAAGAGACAATAAGGAACTCCAGTGAAAAATATAATGGCTTTAAAAATATACATTCGTATAGATCAGCAAACACCGATTCTGAATATATAACTTTTATTGTATATAATTATACGTAGAATTTATAAATCGTTATATAAAAGTGAATTAAAAACGGTACCATCAAAACACCATGTTCTGTTGGTACCACTGCTTCTGACGTCACACATGCCGTTTTTGAGCCCAACTCTAACTAGATAAGATGTTTTTCCGCTGTTTATCATGTTTTTAGCGTATAATTTCGCTGTTTACAGTTTCATTTCGCTCGTAAAATTATTATGTTTATTTATTGCGACTAGTTGAGAGTTTTTGCTTGAAAATTCGTACCAATTTTAACGAATTTGTATACGTAATAATACTCTATACCCCTTCCAACAACAATGTCAATGGCACTTTGGTGATTATTTCTTCAATTATTCTGGAAGCGGGGAATTTCTAATGATAACCTATTATTTCCTACAATGCATAATATATTTATTTTTATTTCAAGCCATGGAAGTTACACCAATATTTCAAACCTATTCAATTTATCCAACACATTCAAGTTAATATCTGTCTACTGCTGTCACGGATTGTTGAAGTCCGAAGATGCGCAATGCGCATGCGTCTGTTTTCCGCGCATGCGCAGAAAAATGAAAGAGGCTATTAACGTAAGCGATTCTGATTTTAAGCTAGTTATTAAAAAGTTAGATATGGACTTTCTTTGAACGCTGATAAATTGTTAATTAGTTGCGGATATTAATGTATTTTTACACTTAGATACAATTCACCTACAATAGTAACGAGACTCTGATATTCTATAATGTTTCCTTCAATGAAAAGCAGCTAAATTTGAGTATAAAGTTCTCGAAGTTTTGTATGAAATTCATACAATATCGATTACTGCCTATTGAACCGCTAATCCGACTGGCTCGTGTGACGTCACACCCAACAAGCCATAGATTTCGTGCGTTTTGATGGGCTTTAAAAAATTGAAACTTTAACAATTATTTTAACCATGAAAACGAACTTTAAAAAAAATTAAAAAAACAGAAAATTTATTTAGGATAAAAAAAAAAATGGACTGGAGTTCCTTATTATATCAGTTAACTGTACCCACCTACGAAACAGTCGGTTAAGGCAAAAAAGTCAAAATAGAAAGAAAAAAGTTACAAAAAGGATATTAAAATAAGAAGAAAATTGGGAAAATGTCACCACAAGTCGATGCTTTCACGGGTAGAAAAAAAATCATTTTATCTTGTCAAGTTACCTATTCTGTGAAATATACTCGTATTTCGCATGGAAAATTCGACAAATAGTTTTTTTTCGTAAAAACCGCGGCATCACTTGAGGGTTCGGCTGCGTCAAGTGGGAAGGTGGGTGGGCAGCTAGTTGGGCAGGTACCAACTCCACTAAACGAGGCGGGGAGTCGAGAAGCTCCGTATATTAGGGAAATGAATATGCACTTCGCTAAAACGAGTGCATTTACTAATTGCGGCAGTTTCGCCTGAATGCGGATTTTCCAGGAAAAGCTACGGGGGTGTTTTTCAACTACCCTGGTACTACTTATCAACGTCATCTCTCTTTCCCTCTCTGCCTCTGCTAAAAGGACATCCATTTTCAATGGGAGCCCTTGCATTAAAAAATGAGGAAATGTCGAGTGTTGCGCTGTGAAGTGGATAAAGTAGGGTAGGTACCTGCACGTAAGTAGTTGGGAAATTAGTCAGGTAGATAGGTACCGTAAAAAATTCTCAAGTTTTAATTTTTTACTGTAGAAAACGATGCTTTTTTAACATAAGTGGTGAGTATATTTTTCATGATATTATAAAAGTCTCCGCTTTGATTACTGTCAGTGTACCTACTTAGCTATCTAAATCTTAATTAGTCATATAAATTAGCATTTTCTGCAAATAATTAAGAGTTTGCAAAAAAAAAACAAAGTTATTTTTTTAAATTGTGTTAAAATAAACATTAAAACAATAAAATACCCGGGGAAATTTCTTGACGTTTGACGGTGGATCTTTGAAACCCTCCATCAAATTGATGGGAAACATCGCCAGGTTCGTTGATAGACATTTTGGTTTCACCTAAAAAAAGAAGAGTCTACAATAAGTCTCCAGGTCAATGACATGTTTTTGGAGAAATTTCAAGAAGATTTGTGTACTCCATTTGTTATAACAATCATAACCTTTAAACAAATTCAAAAATAGTTCACCAAAACTAATATTTTTTTTAAGTACATGGATGATTTAAATCTTAAAAATGTTCTCCTGAAAAATAACATGAATTTAAATGAAAAATGTTTTTGTTTTAAGTCACATTATTTTATTTATATATTTCAGCATTCGACCGATTTCGGTTGGACTCAACCTTCTTCAGGAATGTAAGCGTTTACTCGTATATGTATACATTCCTGAAGAATGTTGAGTCCAACCGAAACCGGTCTAATTCAGAAATGTATATAAATAAAATAATGTGACTTAACCCTTTAGGTGCCACCGAACGATATATCATTCCGATACATTATTGTAATTGAGTGCCACAGAACGATATATAGCTCGAGCCATAAAATTCGTCACGCGTTACCCACGGTTCTAAAATTACGTCACATTAATGAAAATATGTGTCTAAAAATAAAAGTAATCAAAATAAAAAAAAATATATATATATATTCATGGATTATCGACACTTCTCCAGCATTTTTAAAAATACATGCGGCACCTAAAGGGTTAAAACAAAAACATTTTTTGATTTAAATTATAATGTCAAGCCACTAAGCGATTGCTTCCTTCGATAAAATAACATTAATGTTTTGTTACATTTTACCACTCAAAAAACACAACATTGCAGGTTGCTAACTCAAGCGATAACACAAATTATTTATCAGTAAATTCTAAAGGCCAGTCAGGATAAGGTAATGAATAAGGTAATCAGTAAATTCTATTAAATACATTCCAAAATGTTTGTAAATCGGTGCAGTTTGTAAATCGGTGCAGTTTGTAAATCGGTGCAGTTTGTAAATCGGTGCAGTTTGTAAATCGGTGCAGTTTGTAAATCGGTGCAGTTTGACAACCGGTGAAAGCAATTTTGAACGTTTTACCAAAAAATTCAGTACGGATTTTATATAGAAATTAAAAGATTACATTTTAATTGATTACTGTCTTTTGAAAACTTGTACACTTTACTAATTACCCGTATAGAATGTACAGATCACAGTATTTCTTGAGTTAGCAACCAGCAAAGTGCGTATTTTTGGGTACCGACAGAAGATTTAATATAGGTAAATAATATTAATTATACAAAAATAATAATATTGGTATTCCGAGCTACATGCAGGGTTTATGCAATGCAATATCGTCAATGTAGGCATTATTATAGTACACCATAAAATATAAAACATAAAAAAGAAAGGAAATACATTTACATTATGAACACACAATATGCGAAAAAGGGTTTTACAAGAATAACAGAATAATTTTTTTTTTAATAAAAAACACTTTCTTTAAAACCACTAATTTATTTTTAAATTCATACCAACCGGTTTTGCTTATCACAAGCTTCATCAGGGTAAAACGTAAAACTAAACAAAAATACATAGTGACCATATATATATATATAGTTGAGATATAAAAAAGGAAGGATACACAATATAAAAAGAAAAAAAATGGAACAGTGAAACAGAGATATGGTAGATTATTAAGAATATTAATAATCAGCTTAATTTGTCTTACAGTTCCATATTAGATATATTTCCCATTAAATCAAAATTTATCATTTCCCCTTAACCCCTCCTTTGACGTTCTGTCTCTTTTTTATGTGTTGTCCCATTCTGTTACATGTAAGCATATCTCTGTCTCACTGTTCCATTGTTTTGTTTTATATTTTGTCTCCTTCCTTTTGTATATCCCAACTACATATATGCTCACTCTATGTATTTTTGTTTAGTTTTAAATTTTACTCAAAACCGGTTGGCGTTAATTTAAAAATAAATTTGTGGTTTAAAACCACGTGTTTGTTTTATTTAATAAATATGTCAAATCACAAAGTAATTGCTTTTTAGGAAAAATAATAATAAAAGTGATCACAACGTAAGTTCCTCTTATTAAGGTTTTTGGGGGATCGATTTTTTGTAATGGGGTGTTTAACCACCCGATTGCAGCTTTTATTAGAGCATTTCGGGAATTTAATAGGTTTCATCGGGGGTTAGCCGCTTTATGCCTCATTGTAGAATAAAATCAGTTTTTGTCTATTATGGACTCTTATGGCATTCCACTGTGGTTGGCTGTAGTGGATCCACAGGTCTGCCGTGTAAAGGTTGGTACAGTATGCATTGAATAGTATTCTCTTCACGGGGATGGTGCATCCGTAGAACCTTCTCGCTAGCATA
This sequence comes from Halesus radiatus, assembly GCA_022606495.2. Classification (NCBI taxonomy): domain Eukaryota; kingdom Metazoa; phylum Arthropoda; class Insecta; order Trichoptera; family Limnephilidae; genus Halesus; species Halesus radiatus. The sequence continues at coordinate 25,065 of JAHDVE020005783.1, read as the reverse complement.
CCTGCTCGTATGCTGATGGACTGCCTTTGACGGTCGGAGTCGGGTCCATCCTTGAGATCCGCGGCCATGGTATATTATTACCTAGTTATTTCACCTTGGATACAACTCGCAGTGTTTTGTTGTTCAGTTGTATTGGATGTATGACTGATGGGCTTTATTATACGTATAAACATGTATATAATGTTATACACAATTCGACTGGCCATTCCATAGTTTTTGCGACTATACTAAGATAATTAGGCAATAAATAGTATTAAATAATTAAATACCTTCCAAAACAACGTCCCCTTTGTTCTTGCTCCGTGTCGATTGTTGAAATGCATCATCATCATCGTCAGACTCGTAGTAGACTGACTTTTTAGGCTTTTTTGCAACTGAAAAGAAAAGACAATAAAATATAAATTAAGTTTAATCATCTGTTAAATGCAAGGATGGTGATGGTGGGTTTTCATTGAAGTAGCTTTGCTCGTGTCGTTGATATGGGGCATTCGATTCCAGAGTCGTAGATCTCTCATTATCGCTCTGGTTTCCTTAATAATGCCGGAATCACGAGGCAAGCAATCAAGTCCAATCCGACAGATTATATAGAATTAATTAATTAGGTAGAAATTTTACCAATCTTAAATAGCGTGTTGGAAAAACTCCAAATTCGGAATAAATGCAGCGCACGCTCCTGCTAATCGTAATCAGTGGCGTGCATTGCTTCATGACCAAAGGTAGGCTGTGTATAGTTTTTAAAGTTCGAGAATGAATAATTGTGCATTGCATATTTGAAAATGGTGATTTTATTAAGGCGAAGCTAGCGGTGAAATCACTATTTCGATTATTCTATACTTTATATTTCCGAAGGTCGCGGGTTCAAATCCCGGCGTGCGCAAGTAAATTTTATTTAACAAATGTGTGCTGTTTCACAATAAATTCATTTAAAAATAATATGTAGTATATTTGCGTACGTTCCAGAGTGGAAGATACTCTCAATATCGCCCTGGTGAAAGACCACCATTCAGAATTGAAACGTTGCTTGAAGTCGTGTTTGGTGACCAGATCTGAATAGCCAGGTATTTCCCCACCTTCCTCTTCCCCTTCTCCATCCCTTCCTCAATACCTTAGCCTCACAACATTCCCCAATTGGGGATGCCATAGTCTCACTGGCACCAGACGGTTGGGAACAGTTGGGACTCTTTTGGGGTATTCAAATAAATAAAAAAAATACTACGAATCGGTTTATATTATGAAAATCATAAAATATACCTTTTTATAAATTGAACCCTTTCCTAAATATTCCCTTGATAAGAATTAAAATAAATTTCAATAGAAATTTAAAAAAAAATCAATAGAAAATTATGAACGCTTATAATAATTAAAAAAAACTCCCTTTATAGCTAAGATTATTTATGAAGGATTCCTTTGACTATTTTTTTTTTTTACAAAATTTTTGACAAATTAATAAAAACCCGCTTTTTGGGCTTGCAACAAAAATTTCTAGAGTCCGCTTGCCAAGAGAATTTTACGCCTATTACCCATATTCGTGGTGACATAACGCACACAGCTCGTAGCAAATATTTTTGGCTGGTATTTTCCTCTTAACATCGACGGTTGACCATTAATTGTGGTCAACTGAAAAAAAAATTACGTACAAGTTCCTTACTAAATACATGGAAAAAATACAGTGTGATCAGAAATTTGGCGTATTTTTTAATAAACGTGTATCTGTTTATGATTCATTTTTCTTAGGGCAGGCACAGCTTTACAGCTTTTATAGACTGCTGATAATAATAATAATAATAATTGGATTACTTCTATAGCGCCGTTTTCGTGAGAAAATCACCTCAAGGGCGCTTTACAATTAATAAAATAACATATACAACCAATACCTTACAGTTAAACTTTATTACTAATGGCATATAAGTAAGACTTATGGCTAGGGACTAACTACTGAGATCTACAATTAGTGACTCACATCTACGGCTTATAGGTAGTCACTCACCAACTAAAAATTATAGCTAGTGACAATTTAAACTTAAGTAGGCATAACTAGAATAAAAACCTAACACATATATAAACCCAGTACCCATTTAAAACTAATACATATCTATGACCAAGTGCATATTGTGTATACAATACTGCAAAATGACGTACAACTATGGCTTAAAACTAGAGTCTTACAACTAACATACCTATTTATAATAATATAAATACATGTATGATTATTGCTCGTGCTGTCAGTGGTAAGTGTCAGTGATAAGCCACTGATTGTAATTACGAATAAACTAGGGACGTGCTAATGGTATTTTTGTTAGAAAAACAGATAAATAAAAAGAAGTTGAACAGGAATTTACTTAGGTCGGGTCGTTTCGTCCTAAAGCAATATTGTTTACACAAAAATATATTTAACAGTCTCCTTACGGTGCCAGACACTCGGTTACCTGAGCCAACATTGTTGCTCCTAACGTATTAATATTTAATATTATTTTATAACCCTAAAATGTATTTTGAAGTATAATCAACCATAATTAATAACCGTTGGGAGATTGTATTATTATTTTTGGCTTAAAAAGCAATATTGTTACGAATTTGTATGGGGAAACTCGGAGTCCCGCACCGTAGATCGCGTTATAATTTGGCACCGTAAAGGAAGTAAATTCATCTTTTATTGAACGATTTTGAGTTTATTTTAAACTATGATAAGTTTTAAATGATAGAACGGAGTTGAAAATATGAGGTTTGGCTTGGCATTAAAACAAATTAAACAAACCAAAGAAGAAACCAGAATCACAAAAACATTTTCAGCAGACTATTCCTTGGCATTTTCCAGCCGGAGATGACATTATCTCGGCAGTATTTAGACAGGATACACAACTGTACATAGAGCCTACACGCTGACAGGGTTGGTTGGTCGCCAAACCGGTGGGGGGAGAGGGCTCGAGATCCGCCAGCTAGGGTGCCGCGTCGCCATGGCAACCCCCTTCACCCCCTAGTGGCCCCCCACCCAACCCCCACAACCCCACCCCACCCCACAAGTCAAAGTCCCCCTCGTCTCCCGCTGATGCAGCATCCGAAATAAAGGACCACATTCGAGATGATGGTCATAAGGATAATATTGCCTGTTATGAACGGAAATATTGTATTTTTTCTTCTGCCAACACTGATTCAGTAATAGCTTTGTATTTCATTATTTTTTATACAAATTGACTGAACTCGGTAGTATATTAAATACCGTCATAAGAAAAAACTACGTTTTAATATCAGATATTTTTAGTGCTTCTATAGCGTTTTTCACCAATTAAATATACACATTTCATACGTAAAACCACTTTTTTTTCAATATTATTGATATCAGCGGTTTTTTATGACAAATATGTATACGAGCATTTGGTGTCAAAACGCAATGGAATCGCTAATGTAAAAAAACCTAAAATTACATATACGTGGTTCTTTCTAATGACGACAGTGTAAGTATAGTAGTTGAGACACACGATATTGGGTTCAGAATAAGAGGGTACGTGTCCCTTTTTTAGAGTGGATGAATGGAGAAAGGAGGGCAAGGATGACGCGAAGAGAATCGTAGAATTCGGAGAAAAGGAGATGGCACCAGTGACGTCAAACGTCCGAATGAATAAATAGACTTGCTTTAACGTCTGGAGGCAAAGGTCACGTGACACCCATTTTGGCACCACCCTAGTTCACTGAGGTCAACATCTGTTTCGAGTGATTTCGACAGCGGTAAGCAAATTATAAAACATTTATAAGAGAGTCAAACTAAAATTGTAACAAAATATTCAGTTTTTGTAAACAAGACGAGCCTGTTTACTTATTTAGTGTTTTATCTAAATTAGCGGCACGCCTAACTCGCCCTCCGCCCCCCCCCCCCCTTACTTGTACTTACGTCCCTCTGGGGACAATTTAGATGTGTCTAGACACAAATTAGTATCTTCAAATGAACTTCGAGTTATGCCAACCAGTATGACGATGAGAGAAGAGTCGAGGGTCATTAGCGTAGCGGAGAGCAATGAGCATTCCTTTTTACACCCTCTGTACTACAGTGGCGTGCGATACAGTCTCCTGTTTTTATAATAATATATCGAGTTACAAAGAAGGTCAATAAAATGCTAGCTTCAAAGTATTGCCAATAGTCGTCAGTCTGTATAATAAGCACCAGAAATAAACAGTGTTGGGAGACGTGAAAATGGGTGGACGATAGTAGCGTGCATTGCTCTATGACCACAAGTAGGCTGTGTATAGTTTTTCAAATTCTGGTATGAGCAATTATTGTGCATTAAAAATTTGAAATTGGAAAAATTGTAAAATAATCATTTTCTGCTGATTTTTGTAGCTAACTGAATAAATCCGCATACAAGTTCCTTACCAAATTCATTGAAAAAAAAAACGTTTTGATCAGAACATTGTGGCAATTTGAATTTTTTCTATTTTATTTTTATGTTTCGATTCTCTTAGGGTAGGCACATCTTATCAGGTTTTATCAGGTTTTACTGGTGGAAGGTGTGAAGCAAACATTACGGATAAGGAACCGGAAATTCACAGCTGTAGATACTGGTAATATCGCCCCGGTGAAAGACACTACTCAGAATCGGAAAGTGACGAGATTCGAATGGCCGGGTACTTCTCAAACCTTTCTCCTCCACATCCCCTTCCTATCGACATTCCCTCCAGCCTCGCAAACCCCGATCGCCGATACCGTACAAGAGTCCCGCTGACTATAGCCAGTTGGGACTCTTGTGAGGTATTCACATAAAAAAGGGAGAGAGCTGGGGAATATCAAGAGTGAAGAATCACAAAAACGGCGCCATACAAATCATCCAATTATTATTATTATTATTATTATGAAGGAGTTTTTTAGAGACGGTTTAGATAGATCCTTCAAAGGTTGTAGCGCCAATAACAAATTATAATACATGATCGCCAATGTTGCCTCTTTGGCTAAAAAAGGATGTCAGGAGCTTTTCACTTAGAATACGAGGAAAAATAAAAAGTTAACTAACTTCATAATGTTTAAACTAAACGACACGATGCAACGATCAAGTGAACGTTGACGCAGCAATAAAGCATGCCCTCACACCAATTCTGTGAGATGAGTGTAACAGAATGATCCCAAATTACAAATAACACGTTTGACGACGTTGATAGACACGGCCAAAAATTAAATAGGAAATTAAAAAGGTTAGCAAATTTAAAGCTTTTAAACAACCTATGTTTTGCACGCCACTGCATTCAATTTGCTTGTAAGAAACAAGGCTTTTTATTTCGAGAGAAATGGAAACTAGATGTGGAAAATTTTAAGAAAAACTTGTGGGATGATAGAATGAAAAATGAAAAAAAACTCGTAATTTACCAGGGGTGGCTCGGGCAGTGGGATGGAAGAATGCTGACTTAAAAGATGGAAAGCAATGTTTTTTAAAGATATATATTTTAATAGATAACAACGGACATTGTTTTCAACCTTTCGATTGATCAATCTGAGGCACCGATCAGCAAGTGTTTGGTTTTTTGAGCAAGGCTCTATTCGCCTGTTTCCAAACATTTTTGATCGTCGACCATCTTAAGCGTGATCGCCTACTATCACACACAATAAATTGTAAATCGAAGAGAAACTTTCAATGTTAAATTAACGGATGAGTTCATATTGTATTTATTATGAATACACACCATATGATCATTGAAGAAGATAATATTAACATAACCTAAATGAAACATGAAACCGAAATAAACAACAAAAGATAAAAAGATATCAGTAGCATCTGGACTCGAACCCAGGACCTCTGTCTTTCTGAGACAAACGCTTTACCAACTTAGCTAATGAGACCAGTTCAATTTACGTCATCTTCGATTTTACGATTAACCTGACAATATATGAATTATTTCTACTACCATCATCATAAGCGGAAAATGTAGCATGCGCAATGATGGAGGACTTAGATAGCAGATGATTGAGCCCACGATGCCTAGTGGCAACTCGACACATTTGACCACTCGGCTACTAATCTACAGGTACCTATTAAGCGATGGCATATAGTACATAAAGGCTTAAAATCTGTGCCTACCCTAAGAAAAACGTATCATATAAATAAATTACAAAATATTTTTAATAAAATACGACAAATATGTATTTATAAATGAACTAGCTGATGTGTACCCGGTTTTGCTCGGGTTTTTTTTTTAATAAAGTTATGAAGTTGTGATTTATTGCTTGTCATTAGGGTGCCATAAGTGATTTGACAGCGAAAGTAACTATCTCTCCAAATAAAGAAACATTCATTTGAATATTTTATTTCATTCCAAACGTTTATTTTTTCATAAATATGTGTTTGATCAAAATGTCTTGTTTTCATGAATTTGGCAAGGAATTTGTAGGCTCATTTATTTAGTTGACAAAATTCAAATATTCAATGCACAATTCATCCCCGAACTGAAACTACACACAGCCTACCTTTGGGAATAGAGCAATGCACGCCACTGCTATAAAGTATTTTTGTTAGAGAGTATCAATGGTATGAGCTTGTCTGCAGGATTTTTGTTTGTTTGGAATGTGAAAATTATTTGCATCCATAACAAAAAGTTTTTTTTTTTTATATTCAAATCGACACTCCTGGTTAACGAAGGGATTAAAGGTTTTCAAAATCATTATGTAATCTATTATTATAGTTTCGCCATTTGAATGCAATGCATGTCAGAACAACCTACTTCAACACAAAGTCGGGGTCTTCAAAATGCAAAACCGTTGACATTAGTAAAAAAACAACAGATTAGAATTTTGAAAAAAGATGACAAATTTCGAAAGAGATATTGATGGTACGCCGAAAATTAAAAATAAATATATATCCAACCTGCGAAGGAGGTAGGTCTCTCAATTAAACACAAAATACACACTCAGAGTATGAATTACAAAACGATTTTAAGCAACAGGTAAGTAGTCTAATGAATTATATCCCAAACATTGACTCGTTTCGTTTACAAATACAAAATGTACTCCGTTTCGACCTGCCTCTAATTGGTTTACATTTAAACCACCTTTCTGCAATTCGTGGGAGGTCGCTGTCAATTAAATCAGCGGGTGTTCAGAAATTCACACATTTTTATCAGTAAATTATTCTGTAAAGTAATTTTTCCAATGAAATTTGAGTTCATAAACAAAAAGGAGAACACAGGTGTGCTAATTCTTTTAAAACATTCTTCACTCAGGGCCTATCTTCTATACGAATACTGTGCGGATGCGCTTTTTAAGGAATGAAAGTTCTGCGAAGCAAAAGGGTATGAGAGGAAGGTAGGAAACTGGGGGTCAGTGTGTCCAGGAGTGACGGGCGAATTAATTCATTCAACCCAGCGATGCAATGGGTTGAGAGAAACCGGCTGAAGAGGTCAATGGGTCTCTTATTATCGGGGTCGATTATGCCAATTGATGGCATAGCCACCCAAACCATCACTTCTGGAGAATGAAGAGTCGTTTTGTGTTTTATTTTAGGGTATTTCTTGCTCCAAAACCTAGAGTTTTGTTTATTAACATGCCCGGTTAAAGTGAAAACAGGCCTCGTCCGAAAATAATATGTTGTTGAAACTGGGGCTCCTTTCACACATTATGTCGACGAATATTTTCCCTAAATTAAATCATTTGGTTTTAATTACTGCACCGATTGGATCTTGTAAGAGGGTTAATGTAAATCTAATTTCAATATTTGACACAAAATTGATCTGGGTATCGCCAAAGCAGCTGAACGCTTGCGCGTTCACAAGCCCGGATCTTCTCTAGAGGTTCGTTAACTTGTGCGACATTTTCATCGCTCTTTCTATTCCGTGGTAGTTTTATTTTTTCTCATTTAGGTTGAACTGGTTGTCTCAAACTTGTTAATTCATGTTTTAAACGTTGCGGCATTGCTTTACACCGTGTAATCGATAATGAACATCAAACAGGATACGTAAAATCACGTAGAAACCATTCTTTTGTAAAACAGTTTTACACAACGCGCGATGTCTTCCCGTTAAGCGATCTATGGCGAAAAAAATTCCAAGAACCGAGCTCCCGCATGCCGCTTACCGCGCTCCCCCTTTGAAGTTAGTAAAAATGCAAATATGTATATTGCACGAAAAATAATCGAACTTTTGTTTTTAAACCTAATGTTGCTAATATCTCGCCTCGATGAAAAGAAGGTTCAGATACCGGAGAAGCCTCTTTGAGGAACCAGAAGACACTGCTAAACACACAATGACAACCCAGACGAACCTTATTAAAGGTAGGCAAAAAAAAAAAAACGACAAAATAATTTTTTTCCGAAAAATTGTAAAAATCGGGAAAATATACTACACGACACTTGTATAGCTTGGCAATAAAATGTAGACATAGAATAAAGTGGAACTACATTTTGTCATTACTATTGCTATACCAAGCTGCTAACTGTGTCCTTGAAATTATGTTCCTCCCATTCAAATGTTTCGATTTTGTCCTTTATTTTAAAGAAACAATACAAAACATCGTAAGCAGATTTCTTTTATTTATATTTTTGCTCAATACGTAAATTTCGGAAACACAAAATCACCTTTTTAGCGTAAATGTCTTCCTCGTAAAGCGATAAATAATAAAAAAAAAGTTCAAACATAAAAATGTCTTAAAATGTGACGTAGAAAATCATCTCCTTTCGGAAAGTACCAGTAATTTATGGATATCGCTTGGTAAAAGTAAAAAACACGTACTTGGACCATTGTGCCTTTTTAAACATACAATAATCTTCCTATGAGCCATCTTGGAGTTGCCATTTAAAATATTTTAAACGATCGTAGCGCCCCCATTGTTTGTCTACTAGAAAATGCCAGAATTTATATAAATAAATAAAACTGTCAATTTTTCTGAGCGTCGTTTAGTGACCAAAATCGCTTCAAGGGCGCTTAAACCATAGAGATATTTTGCCTATTAGGTAGGTAGGTACTTTTGATAATCACGGAGTAAAATTTGAATCCAAAAAATGGAAAATTGAGAACAAAAGCGAACTTACTAGTATTACAAATTAACTATTTACCAAATTTTAGTATGTCGCAGAGCTCTTAGGATTAAATGAATACAATTACTTGATAAACAATAAAATTATTCATCAAATTCATTTGAACCACCGTGCCGGCGCAAAAAATATTCGACCAACCGCGTTTTAAGAAACGCCTCGCATTTAATTGAAGGGGGATAAAATACGAAAATGAAAGATGAGGAAAGAAAAGACGCCGTTGCGCAGTGATTGTCAGAAGGGGCTTTTGTGCGCATGTACACTATAGGCGGCGCGTTTCGGGGAACCCGCTAGCCGCCCCGGTCGGAAATGGACGATAAATGTAGTCAAACTGAATGGCTGTTAAAAGGAATTGTGACAGGGCCGGATTTAGGCGGCTCCCCAATGGGTTGGTAATGAATCAACAGAAACCGAGTTCTGTAAGAATGTGCGATACCGAGAGCGCTCCATTCTACATTGGCGCCCGTACACGGCGCGGGAGCGGTGTTGCACACATCCAGTACGCATGCAAGCGGTACGCGGTTTGGTGACTAAAGAATGAGCTGATTAGATATTTTTTTGTTGTTGTTAAAATAGTCATTTTTTCAAATACGTATTACAAAAATGCTGTAACCCGAAACGGCTGCTGTAAATTTTTATTCAACTTTTACTGAATAAAATCTGTGAATACTTCCTTCCTTTCCGGACATTTTGATAAAATGCTTAGGAATATACAAATACGGCCCTTCTATTTGGATGGCCTGTTTCATATACCAATCACCATTAATTTCATTCTCGACTTCTGGAGAGCAAATTCACAGAAACGGAAAGAAATTAAATTCTATACAGTTGCATTTAATCACATATTTGGTTTTTGGAGGCCATTTTGTGGAACCTTGAGGCATTTCGATAAAGGTTATTTTTCGATATTGATATTAGACATTGAAGGTTCTTTTAGAAAATGTGGGCAGGTAACTATCTTTTTATAGGTATTCCGGTGAAGACTCCATTGCACAATCTGATATTTAAAATTAGACAAAAATTAAGGGCGCTGCGTTCATTTAAAACGTTTTAAACGACAACACCAACGGACTGATAGGAAAATTAAAGTAAATTTTAAAAAGTATTATTTTCCAAATGCATATTTTTTAATTTAACCAAAATATCTTCAGAAATTAGTGGTAATTTCCGAAAGGAGATGACTCTTGCTTCATGTTCTACGATTTTTCAATTTTATATTTAAACTAGACGATTTTTTTTGTATTTCTGAAATGTACTTACATATAAAAATACAAATTTATTGGTTGTTATATGAAAATCTAATTAACAAATCATCGTGTAGAATAGATTTCAAAGACAAATTGAGTAGCTTGGTGGTGACAAAGTAATGAAGAAAAAAAAACCAATAGTTCTACTTTGTAAATGTCCACATTTTATTTCCAAGCTACACCCTCTACCCCCTTTTGCAAAGGACGAGTGTTTTAGAAAGAGAGATTAAGAACGGAACTCTCAGCGGGAATACCATGCAAAATAATAAGAGGTGGGTACCGTTTGACTAAGAAGCCTTCTAGGAAAATAAGTTAAGGCGTGTGAAGAGAAAGCGATTAAGTTGTCTTTTACTTGAATTAAAAATGTTAATACCTCCGGTGTTTATCTACCCACCTAGATAGGTAGGTGCTACAGGGCTTCGTCCAAGAAATCAGGCATTACGTTTTCGAAACAATTGAAAAATATGGAACATACAAATCGGTGTTTTTTGCGAGTTTTTCTTTACACTTGATAGATATTTCAAAGCTCTATAGCTCGGTGACGGAAGTTATATCGAGAGGTGAAAATATTCGATGCCGGAGCTCACTTTTGCTGCCACATAGATAGGTACAGCATTTTTTGCTTTATTAAGCACTAGCTGAAGTACCCGGCGTTGCCCAGGGTTTTAGAAAGTTACCCCTACCCCTATTCCAACATTTTCAAAGTAGTTCCTTATTGAACGTCAAATGTGCAAAATTTCATCAAGAAGCAGAAAAAATATGATTTAAGAGCTGAGGAAGGGGTGGTTTTTCGAAATCTAATGTAGACAGTGACCTTTCTATTGTTTCGATTGCCAGGTGTTAAAAATTTCATCAAGCTCGGGATAAAACTGTAGATTTGTACACAAAACAAACACACACCGCCGGCCGGGAATAATAGAAGAAGAAGGAAAAAGAAGATATAAGAAGACAGAAAAAGAAGAAGATTATCAGGAACTCCAGTGAAAAATATTATGGCTTAAAAATAATACATACTTGTATATAGATCAACAAACGCCGATTATGAATATAGGTACAAGTTTTATTATATATGTATACTCGTATACGTAGAATGAATAAATCGTTATATAACAATTAATTAAAAACAAACAAATCAAAACGCCCCGTTTTGTTGGCATCATTGTACTGGCGGCTTCTGACGTTGACGCGAATATTCATTCTGGTTTTATACGTCAATTTTGTTTTGATATTAAACAAGTATCTTTTTTAGTTTTGGAAAACTTTAAAACTAATATTCTTTTAAAATCTATTATTAATTACAGAAATAGGACACACCTATTCATGGGGCAACCGACAACCAACCAATTACTGTCAATACGGAAAATATGATAACGTACTAGAAACATTGTTATTATTCTCGGAGTTACAGTCATAGTATATAAATACGTATATCATTTTATTACTTTATGTTTAATTATTGTTTACCATGAATATAATATAAAATCATGTACGGTAAAGCTCATCTTTGTTTTGAAATTTTAAATTTTCATCTTAAAAACGCTGTTCGGGACACTCTGAACTTTTTTTAAACTATGAAAACGAACTTTAAAAAAAATACTGGTATTTAAGTTAGAAGGTCAATATTTATTTATTTATTGTATTATATAAGACCAATATGGGCTTTTAAATATTTAGTTTGAGTCACGCAGGTGTAAAACACATCACAATAGGTACATACATAAAATAGATAGCCTTCATGAAATACAACAACTAAATATTCATTTGTATAACGAGCAAATACAGGAATAAAATAATAATAATAATAATAATAAATGGATTATTTCTATAGCGCCGTTTTCGTGAGATAATCACATCGAGGGCGCTTTACAACATAATTTATCTAAAATAGTGTAAGAACCATTCCAAGTAATTAGCTACAGAGGCGAATATTCAAAACATACCTCACATTCACTGATGCTAATACTCTAGACACATACGAGTATATTAATAATTAATCATTGAAGAATATAATATTAGCACATCCCACATGAACCACGAAACCGAAAAAACAACAGAAAAAAAAATCAGTCGCACCTGGGATTCGAATCCAGGATCTCTACCTATCCGGGGTAACCGCTTAACCAACTAAGCTAATGAGACCAGTTGAGAAAATTGAATATTTTCTTTCCAGACTTGTAAAATAAGTCAATAGATGTCTCATATGAATAAAAATCGGGTAGGTATATCCGAGACTCTATTCTGATTGCAATTGTGTTCGGGTAGAACTACCCCGGATAGGTAGAGGTCCTGGGTTCGAATCCCAGATGCGACTGAAATCTTTTTATTTTCTGTTGTTTTTTCGGTTTCGTGGTTCATTTGGGATGTGTTTATATTATCTTCTTCAATGATTAAATATTACAATGAGGTTTACAAACTTCAATAAGTTATAAAAAATAAATTGAATATTAATAATTGTTGAGGATGTATGCAATAATCGTCTGTTTGTATTTATATTCCGAGCAGTTGAACATATCTACTATGTCTGAAAATGTTTTACCTTCTGCGTGAAGTCTAGGTATAAGAGAATTTTTGAATGGCTCAATTCTGAAATTATTGTTACAATTTAATAAAATTTTAGATCGAATAGTTCTAGTTGGATAATATTAATGAAAATATATATTACAAAACGAAAACACGATAATGGTAGGGATAAGTCCCGTGACAAAGGTAGGTTAAATAAAAACGTAGATATTAAAGATATGGGTTTTTGATACACAGAATTTATTAATCAGGTATATTAAATTTGCATCACCCATCGGAATGGAAAACACTCATCGTATCACCCTGCTGAAATCATTACTCACAATCTAAACGTTGCTAGAAATTGCCTTAGCTACATTCAGTGACTTTATGTTTAAAAAAAACCATGTGAATAATCACAACGTCCCAAAAAAAAAATAACAAAGGAAGAAATTAATAACTCCAAAAACAATTTCGTAAATACTAGTAGGTTAATCAAAGATAAAACATATCGATAATGACTATAAATATTATTACCTGCCTGAGCCCCAAAGTAGCGGGGTTACCTGTACCAGGTATATACAAGGCGGCAGTAGCAGCAGGCAGCCACCTAATGCTTTCATCTAAATTAGCCCTGAGCCTAAGGGTTATTGCGCAATTCCAGTCCTCTCAGATGTGACGCTTAACCCCCGACCCGGCCTGTAACAACCCACCCCGAGGCCGTCCGATGTACATACCTACCCCACCCGAGGCCTGTTCCAATGTGCCCCGCAGTACCCCACTGAACACCGTACAGTCCAGGCAGGTGGGGCATCTATATACACCTAGGTAGGAGTATGAACTAGGGGGAAGTGCGGTTATCCTTGGGGGTGGGGGGTTGGGGTGTTTCTCCTCCCCCTGCTTCTGTCACCATGGCGACGCCGCCCTCAGGTGTTAGCGATCGCGCCGGGCTGACCCCCCCTGCGCCCCCCGTTAGTCCCTCACCGCAGGGAGTGGCGGTGCCCCCACCCTAGAAGGTTCTAAAATAACCCCACGCCACCCCACAATCGATACGGAAGCCCTTACCCGAGATAAGCCTCGACCACTTGATATAGAGCCTCCGTAAATACAAAATGAGTTTCTGTAATGACTTGTCACTTTATGTTGGAGCTCAGAACTCACAAATGGACAGGTTTAAAATCCATATACGAATAACTGAGTTCCTCTGTCTACGAAACACATAACATAATATTAACACACATTAGCTATTGTAACAACATTGATCGAATCGATAAGAAAAATACTAAAGTAAAAAGTTTATCGCAGCGATAGGAATTTTATTTTCTACTTTCATGGAAACTCCTCAAACTACTGACCTATCGTACCAACTTTCATGTTTCTTCAATAGACATAAGTACCTACTGTTTAAATGTATAATTTAAGAAAGAATATAAAATTTTAATAATATTAACACGTTTAATAAATATTAACACGTATATTTTATATTTTTAATAAATATTAACACGTTCCAGCCAATTAAAAGGAAAATAATGCGCTCTCATGAGCAACATGCCATATTATTATCTTGGTAGGCACTTAGCTATCTGCTGATTCAAATTTATTGGGTAGGTGTACCTATCCATACAACAAGAAGTCAAATGAGATCGACATTGGGTACCCAATGTGGCATATTGCCGATCACGCTATATGGAATATCTCATATTATATGGGTAGAGGTTTTCATTGGCTTATTTTGCTCATTTTGACATACCTATGAAGCTATAAAATTACCAATATTAAACAGGGCATATTTTCGTTGTAATCCGTTAAGTTCGTAGACCAGTGGTTCCCAAACTTTTTGATTGCCGAATATAGATTTTCCAAAGGCTCCCAACTGAGTCGATTTTTGAAAATGAACTTTGCGAAAAAGGGGAAGCCAATGATTTTATTTTTGATTACAATGATTAGGTAAAACAAATAAAACACATTTTAGATGAGAAAAAACTTTAATGTCACTAATGGGGGATTTACACTGGTCGATTTTTGCCGTGCGGCTAGTCGTCCGTCGTGTCGTATCTTTGACACGTTGCTTCTAATATCCATCAATATCTCTATAAATATAATAAATACAAGGTTAATATTTTATGTATTCCTCCATAATATATTTACGCATTGATTTAAAAAATAATATTAATAATAATCAGAAATTATCGTGTACATCGAGGGTATTTTGTGAACATCGGAAACAAATTCGTGTATAACAGCGCTGTGATTGCCTCGACATTGGGTCTCGACGATACGCGAAAAGTATGCGGGAAGCGCGACACTATATTCGCATCTCACTCTTGCATACTGTAGAAGCGCGAGAAGCTCGATGTTCTCAGTCGTGTTTTTTTCCTTCGAGGCGAAGATGCGTGCTAACGGCAGTAGCTCTCGGGCTTGCAACCATTCCGTTCCGTGAGCGTTGCCAGATAATAATAATAATAATAATAATAATAATCGGATGATTTTTATAGCGCTGTTTTTGTGAAAAATCACATCAAGGGCGCTGTACAAATCTTACTTCCTATTCTTACATTATTCCTATATTAAATCTATGACTTTTTTTTTTGGACACTATCATTACACATTATTTATAGACCATATAAAGAGATGCAGTTAGATTATCTAAATTAAATACGGCTTGGTCTAAGTTTTCATACATGTCTAATTGAAAAAAAAAAGAAGCTAACTGTATTTATTCCTTACGACATATTGCAAGACGCTAATACAAATGATAGGAGTTATGTGAAGTTGGGAGGCGGGTGAGGACGGGGGCCGGAGGTACTGATCCTTTCTTCCAATCTTCTTTGTCTGTGTTGTTGACTGGACGCTTGGTGTTGGTCTGCACGTACGCCATGCGCTTGTCAGCCGGCTTCAGGATCCGGAAGGAGCACTTCAGCGTGTCGTCCACTGACATCATTGCTCCTGCATTATCGAATTCCCTGCAGT
This sequence comes from Halesus radiatus, assembly GCA_022606495.2. Taxonomy (NCBI): domain Eukaryota; kingdom Metazoa; phylum Arthropoda; class Insecta; order Trichoptera; family Limnephilidae; genus Halesus; species Halesus radiatus. The sequence goes on along the minus strand of JAHDVE020005783.1, from coordinate 9,347 downwards.
ACCAGTTGCTTCTTGGCAAAGAACTCATACCTGTCCTCTACCACCTGATGCACCCGGCAGATCAAGTTAAAGTCGTGCTTGTTGAGGAACTTGGCCACTATCTCAATGACGAAGGTAAAGGCTCGTTCTCGCCCCAGCTGGCGGTGTCCTTGTTGGGGTCCCAGCAGCCCACTTCCCGGTTGTATACAATATTTTTTACAACCACCGTAGCCCGAATCGCCGTTTCTATTAACTGTTGGCACTTCACTAGTACATGTGGTGACAACCGACCGCCAGATGTGACCGATGCCGATGCGTTAATTCGGAAGAACGAAGCAGATTTCAACTCAAAATATTTGAAATATTTGGGTTTTTGTTATAAACTTGATTTAAGCTCGAAACGACAGCACTAAAATTATGTAATTTTTATAAATGTAACCTAAAAATTATTGCGGTTATTTTATGCTATTTTTACACCGGGAAAATTAATAACTTCCCAGAATTTCCAAGATAAATCAGGAGCGACTATAAAACGCAGCCGGCAGCCACGGGGACGCCTAGACTGATGTTTTTTTTAAATGTTTTCAGCAAATAAATCTCAATTATTATAATTTTTGATTTCAATTATAATTACTTGAGGGGATTAGCTATGAATTTTCTTATTTTTCGATTTAAAATCGCAAATTTTTTATTGTGTAGTGGCTACCCAACACCGGAACGCATTTTTATTTTAGCACCGTAAGGGGAAGGTTAATATCGCATGCAACTAGCTCCATTTTGTTCAAAAATGTTTGACAAAACAGAAGATCATGCGGCGAGTGATCGCCTGCGACTGACCGTTTTCACGGTCGATGTTTGTCACCCGCCGCATGCGACCCGTCGCCGCACAGCAAAAGTCGGACGCTAGTCTACTTTGGCACTCGCGTTTTCAGTCGAATCTGTCGAATCAACTTTTTATAAGGCCGCAGGGAAAAAATCGACTAATGGATTTACACTAGTCGATTTAGAGTTAAGAGTTAAACTAATTTAAAATGAGCTGCTTCAACTAATTACATTACGATTATTAGTGGGATGGATGAGCCTGTTGACCGCCGCACATTTACTCAAATCGTAATATTAAACTAGACTAATAATTAGATTAGAGAATATGGAAATAAGAGAAAAGAAATAAAATTTTAACAGTTCGCGGCGCTCCTGGGTGGACGTGCATACTTTGAGAACCATTGGCGTAGACCAAAATTAAACAGTTGATTTCATAAGAATTACGAAAAATAATCTCTTTGTGAGGTAACTACGCACCCCTAGTGACTCATATTACTTATCTAGTATAGGTGACAGCAGTGGCGTGCATTGCTCTATGACCAAACGCAGGATGTGTGTTGTTTTTCATTGGCTATTGAATTTTCTTTGAAATTTCCACACTAAATAATATTTTTAATAATAGTAGATAAATAAATAAGGAAAAATATTTCTTGATAATAAATGGGTAGTATTTTTCTGTAATTGTTTAATTTGTTCATTTAGTTCGTTTTTCTTAGAGTAGGCACAGCTTTTTAGCTTTTATGAACTGCACGCCATTGATGATTAGTGGTTAAACAGTAAAATTAATGTATTACGTTCGTCAGAACTAGGATGGCATTTACAGCGCCTATCCGAAATGTAATCCTATACTAAGTAATATTAAATAGCAACAAAGTGACACGTGTCATGTTGTCCCCATAATCATGAACAGAGGCGTGCTTTGACTATTCTTGATTTTCTGTAACAATACGTTTTTGGTGTGTATTTTCATGCGATTTAAAGAAGAAAAAAACAAATAGATGGTGTCTACCTATTTTTGGGAAACAAGATTTTTTTTTCAGAATATCCTGTTTGTATTTACACTCCGTAAAGCAAGATCACTTAGGTACCTACGTGTCCGGCAGATATGACAATATTTATAATAATAATGTTTAATTACCTTATTTAAAATAAAAAAATAATGATATCCTCACTGGGATTTCCCGTGCTGAGTATTTCATACACAAAATATCAAATTACATTATACTAAATTCATTAAAAAAAAAATGTTGGGTGACGTGTTTTAAGTGCAGTTGAGTAGTTTCGGTGTTAGTATGTATTTGGTGTTAATATATTTTCTATTTCAGATCTACCTATGTAACGTATCCAGTGTTTTATTTGATTTAAAAAAATTTAATATGGTTGTTGTGATTTTTAAATGATAGTGGGATTATGTTGTAGAGTTTACTACCATAGTATAAGAAGTTTTTTTTAAACAAATGTTGTGTTTGTTTTTATTTCGTAGGTCAATAATAATTAGGTAGATAGGTACCAGTGGCGAGCATTGCTCTATGGCCAAAGGAAGGCTGTGTGTAGTTTTTCAAGTTCGGTTAAGAATTGAGCAATGCATATTTGATTATTGCCATTATACTTAGTTACCATCTTCCGCTGACTCTCCTGATAAACTGAATAACTGAGCATACTAGTTGCTTACTTATTTGTACGTAATGTAATTGTTTATATTACATTCTTTTAACGGTTTGTTTTTCTTAGGGTAGGCAGAGCTTTTCAGCTTTTATGGATTGCACGCCACTGGTAAGTACCTACCTAAGTAAAGAAAAACTAAACAGGCAATTAACTACTTGTTAACATGTAAAAAAAGCAAAAATATAAATGGATTGACACTAAAAAGCATCTAGATACCATCATATATGTTTTTTTGTGAATGCCACACAAGAATCCCAATTGCTCCCAACCGTCTGGAGCCAGTGAGACTATGGCATCCCCAATTGGGGTACGTTATGAGGCCGAAGATAGCGGGGAGGGGACGGAGATGGGAAAGAGGGAAGTACCTAGCTATTCAGATCTGGTCACCAAACACGACTAAAGCCATTTCAAGCAAGGTTTCTATTCTGAATGGTGGTCTTAAATTGCACAATTTAATCAAATAATATTTACTTGCGCACGAAGGGATTTGAATCCGCGACCTCCAGATTCGTAGCCAATGATCGTAACCACTCAACCACGGAGACCGTCTCGAACTTTATGGATGGATTGATTTGTGTCGTGAAGTTCTTGAAGCGGATGGGTTACTTGGTAGATTAAAACACTGATTGTTAACACTGATATTATATTTGTGATGAGTAATACAATATTCTAGTAAGGCTTCAATATCTCTACAGTTAGTTATTGAAGGCTGTTATTTACTGAGAATTTGGTGATAAAAGAAGAATGAAGAGTGCAGTCGATGCACTTTATAACTTAGAAATTTGAAAGGAATAGAAAGGTACACTAAATTGAGGTAAAATGTCTATTAATTGTTTGCGTTCACACTGAGCAAATTCTAACATAAAGTTACGTACTAAATTGAACTATAAACGGAAAAAAGAAAATATGAATACCAAAATATTCATATATTCCTGATGATGACAGCATTGCTGTCGAAACATGTACTCGTATATATTTATGTATATTTATAAAGTGGTGTAAACAAAGTATATTTTTTAATTAATTAATAATTAATAGATAAATGTGTTAAAATTTACCTTTGTAAGTAATACGAATTTTCAGATTCGAGAAGATTATTTAAGACAACTTTTTACAACAAAACTTGGTTTTTATACTTCAACACGAGCTGCTTCTGTCAAATCACACACAAACAAAGTGAACCGTATAGAAGAAATGCTCTATGGTCAATTAACTATAAGCGAAAAGGGAAATAATGCTGGTTTTCTTGATTCATTTATATAATAGATGGCATTAGAGAATTTTACGAAAATGGCGTAATATAACCTTGTCTCACTGTATTAATTCTAAAGTCATGTATTACAAGAATGTGGTCATTTTTGTTAAAAATTCAATTGATTATTATCAGATATTATCGATAGAGGTGGATAGAGTAGGGAGGTAGAATTATTATGTGTCATTTTGGTATTTGGTATAGATATCAGTGTCTCTTCTAATTGGTTTACGTCCAATCCGCGTTTAGTGCGGGAGGCGTGAATAAGAGGAAGCCATTTACGTCGATATTCACCACAACCAAATCAAACCGCCGCAAGTAAGTATATTATGAAAACCAAGAAGGTGGGATTATCATGATCGCTAGGTAAGAAGTTACATAGACAAAACTGTGAGTTAATAAACAAGCTTTCAAAGAAAATTATCCTAACTACAGTAAATTAAAAACGATCAAGTTAAGGTCAAATGCATGCCCAGTAATATGTCTTCTTGACCTTCAATTAATCTATTTTATCGTTTACTAAATTGTTGGCTTCATTCTATGTAGGTTTACAGTGTACATAGATACCTACCTATAATAGGGATTTTATCTGTAGAGGTAGGTATACCCACCAGTGGCGGTTTTCTCTAAAGCGCGTCTGCGCAATGAACTCCTATAAAACATATAATACAATAAGGCGCAAAACTTCTTGTACTATGATTTTACGACACTTTAAAATAGCACGCTGTTCGAATTACGTGCTAAAAAATCCACCCGTCCGTATTAATACTGCTCAAGAGCAAGTCCGAAATGAATCCTATACGTGCTTTTTGGATTCAGCGTCTATGGGACTTTCTGTTCTAAGAAACAGTTCATACAATCCCATACACGTAGCGCTTCAGTGCAAACCTTTAGGAGGCTGTTAGCTGCCCGGGTGCGCAGCGACTATGGGATTTGTTGACACAAAATTTGTACGAAATATTATTTTGAAAAAATTCAATAATTTTTTTTTTCTGTGATTATTGTATATCAGGTTGTTTTTAAAATAAGTTAATTACCTACTAAATATGTAACCTTTTTATGTACAAAAAAGTTCAGTTTATTGTGTAAATAATAGTAATTTTAGTGTTTAAAACAATTTTATGATAAACTACAATACATGAATTTATTAGCCACCAGTGGTGTGCAGTCCACGAAGGCTGAAAAGCTGTGCCTACCTTAAGAAAATGAAGCGAAAAAAAGTTCTGAGAATGATAATAATTAATTTTATTTTTTCAGTAGTATTTTTTTAAAAACTGCGAATTATTTTATTAGTTGTTATATTTGCCCTAACGAAGTTTGACATAAGCGGAACCGGTCAGCGTAGAAATATAATACATAAGTGGTTTATAGCAAGGTGTCTGTTTTATTTAAAATGATAAATGATTTTCAATAAATGTGTAATTTTTCCATAAACGTGATTAATTAATTATCCTGCACTAATGAAATGTTTCCACTTATCAAATTTCTACTTTTATTTGCGACCTGCCCTGGTTCATGTCACGATGAAGATACTAGGTTGAGTATAAAAAAGGTTTCTACACAAAGTTATTGTGTTGCATTTAATCATTTTTGACTAATCAACTACGTAGATTTTCCAGTTTTTGGACAGTTGTCTGCGAGCACATTTTTGAGGTTATTTTTCGAATGAATACCTTCCATACTCAAATATGAAATAAATAAAATAAAAACAAAAAGATTTCTAGGTAAAATGGAAAAATAGGTAGATGGGTGGGAACTTTCAATCTAGACAATAAAATGTGAATGAACTTTATAGAAATTCTTCCACTCTCCATCGAATAGAATATAAGGATATAAAAGGGGGTGAATTTTCACAGGATGCCAACCTACGTACATTAATTGTCGTTTCCGGCAGCGGAAACCGACGGTAAACATGGCCGCAGGAAACTTCCGCTACGCCCACTACGTTTCCCGCCAAAATACGTGAGCAGCTACCAATAAAAAGTTTATTTTAATTCGCAGTACGCTGTTGTATATTTTAAGTGGTGTTCCAAAAATAATAAATCATTAACCGAGTTATTATTTTTGCAGGTAGGTAGGTACCTACCTACTCTGTATTTATTTTAGTCGACCGACCTACCACTAATTGGTTTTATGGTGATGTTTTTATGAACTGATTTTGGCGATTTTCAGTAGGCAAATAGATTTTAAAATGTTAACGTTAGTGCGGTCAAGAGCGATATACAGGGATCAACGTACATATTATGACTTTCAATAGTGGTTTAAACAAAGTAATTGTTATTAATTAATAAATATTTTTCTGGAGTGTTTAAAAATATTTTTTATACAGAAAGATGTATTAAAAAAAACTACTCTTTCAGAAAGGAGATAACATATATTTTTAAAAGTCGTAAAACACGAGGTTACGCCATAGACATAGCTGCAACTTCAACTAACACAACGATTTTTCATATGAAAAATTGAAAAAAATCGCTAAAATTATGACTGCATAGTGGGCAGCCTTGCCATACATACATAGCGGTGCCGTGCAGTTCACGAAGGCTGAAAAGCTGTGCCTTCCCCAACAAAGACAAACTATTAAAGAAAATAGAAGAATTCTTCATCAAAATGTATTTTTCCATAAATGTGTGAATATATTTTTTTTGTAACAATCGTTAAAAATTTTTTAAACTTTTTATTTTTATTCATCTATGCAATCTTAATGTTATAAAAGGGTTATGGTACTGTGCCTGTCTCACTAGGGGAACCTGTGTTGAGTGCAGGCAACGTTTACGGTTTATAGTTTACAATTTACGGTTTACAAAGCTTACAAAGTTTACAATTTACAGTCATAATGTTATGGTAAAAAGTTGGAAGCGTTTTAGAATAATCTTTATAATTAGTTCCTGAGCTTTGATTCTAAAATAAAAATTGAAAATAACGAGGAAAACAATATTCTAATGGTCATCATTAATAAAATATTACGAGAGATTTTATACCACAAAATAATGGCAGGAGGCCTATGAGCCTGGTACTAGTAAGACATTTTGTGATATTTTCATGTCTTTAGTACTCACTGGTATGCAAAGTCACCGATAGATGTCACTGGAGCTAGGTTCACCCTCCCCTTATTAAAAACGGAGGTACGAGCTCACCTAGGAATAATATAGTTTTAGAGATTACGAATTACAGGACATTAGTCTCAAGGCTGTCCTTTCCTCGCTTACATTATAAGAATATTATCATCTTAATTAAATAAAGAGAATTTGTGAAGACGTGTGTTAAGTGGAGTGCGTCCTTAAAGGCTGAAAAGCTGTGCCTACCCCAAGAAAAAAAGGAACCACGAGAAGAAATGATAGAACATTTTTAAAAAGCGACAAAACATATTCTAGGAACTTGTAGGCTCAATTCAGTTGGCCACAACATGGCTATTTTCAAATATTATTATAAATTCATACCCGAACATTAAAACCAATACGCAGCCTCCTTTGGTCGTAGAGCAATGCACGCCGCTGGGTGTGTTTTATTAAGTTGTACTCACAACAATTTTGAAATGTCCAACCAGTGACCCAGTCAACACCAATAAATTATATATTTCGTTAAATTTGGTAAGCTATTGAACCAGAGTATTGAACAACGTACATTTTTACATAGAAGTAAATTTAAAAAAGGTTTTTTTATAATCTTTTTTTTATTATTAATAAGCACGTCCAAGTACAAAAATGTATAGAGAATAACAGTTTAAAATACCAAATGGTATACTACTTAATTATTACATTTGTTAAACAATTCGATTTTTTAGTGTTTTATGCTTAGTCCTCCTCACCAGGGGGTCTTGTGCTAATGCAGGATAGAGTTATTTACTCTGATGTCATCTAATTACGTGCGTCTCCTATGCCGTTTTTAATGCTATTTTGAAGGTTGTTTCATTGATCTCTTTCAGCCTGACTTTAATTCTTGACTTTCACTGTTAAACTTTTTTATTCGTTTTTTATCTGGGGGAATGATGTTGTGGAGTTTCGTTGCAAAAGTTTCTTTGTCCAAAAGTGTTTTTATAACAAGGATTTTTTTAATGTCATTTAGGTTCGATTTAGTGTCATGAATACGTGATTTTTTGGGGGTTCTGTATTTTTGATAAATTTTAGAAGCACTTTTTTTCGCATATATTTGTAGTACATTTTGTACGTCAAAACTTTTAAAGATTTGAAGTACCAAAATATAATCATAATCGTATATTCAATACAAATTTAGTGTTTTTGGATTAGTTTTTTTTTTACCCAACCCAAATCGACAGACTGTGATAATTGTTAAGTCCTAGTAAAAAAATAATGGGAGATAATTAAGCAATCAGAGTGAATTATCATCACACTTCCACGTACATATTATTATTTGCTTTCAACCAGAACTAACCTCACCACACACGTTGGGTATCTGCCCTACAATCCTACACCCTACACCCCAAAAGTAGCTACTCGGGGGTTGGCTCGGGGCGGAAGGGGCGTGATGGGATGGGGGAGGGGGCGGTGGTGGTGGCAAAGGGGGCTCAGGATACGAGGGGCTGCAATTCGTGCAAGATTAACGGATTTGAAGTTTAATTTTAAAAAGTTGAGTTAAAGAATGGAACAAAGATGGTGGGTTATGAAAACTCTAAATAACTACCTACCATATCTATTGATACGTCAGTGTTTACGTTTACCTTTCGATTAGACACTATTATTTTTAATCAAATGCATTTTTAAAATTTTTTTCATATTAATGATTTTTTTAAAATATTTCCAAATGATTCCGTTCATAAAAATAGGTAGGTACCTAATTCATAATATATAACAGAAAATACAACATCACTATTAATGGAGGTAAAAAAACATTTCTAGTGAATCTTCGCAAAAACAGGCACATTCATGTTTATCTCCCGGTTTCTTTGTTATGATTTATAGTACACATGTATTTATTAAGATGTCTACTCCCAAGGCACCTACTTACGAACCTTCAGGATGAATTTCGCGAATTACATTACTTTATAGAAATTTCGGTTATACAAAATACTCAAAAATGACGATACCTCCAACTCCTGACATTTGATGGCAACATTCTACACTAGCGCCCTCTAGCGGCCCGAGTTGAATGAATTGGTTTATTCATACAATTTAATAGATTTTCTATGAAATATATTCTTAATAAATTATAGAATTGGAAAATTCAAAAAATTCATTCCGTTTTTGCTCATAAATTAAAAAAAATATTAAAGAGGTAATTAGGTTTGTACTAACAGTTCTAAGCCTCGCCGCTCGCCAGTCGCGTTCGTCTAGTGGATTAGAAATAGAATAAAAGATTTATATTATAAATTTCCTTTATTTTCTTATTTTTAGTCTTCTTTAGGCTTTCTTATCATTTATTTTATTTTACTTATATATGATTTAAATAGATATAAATATTTAAATGTCATCAGTAAAGAATGTATAAATAAATAAAATAAATGATAAAAATTGTAAATTGTTCCATCTCAATGTATGGGAAATGTCAGGTGCTGGACGTATTGTCTACGGTATTTGGTTATATCTACATATTTTTTACACATTACAAAAATATCCCTAAAAAACAGAATTCATGGACTTTCAAAATTTTTTTCCACATTATTTTAGAAAATTTA
>JAHDVE020005782.1:0-11964 GCA_022606495.2 Halesus radiatus | reverse complement strand
TGCACTCGTACCAGTCACGTAGATTTTGAGGCAATGAAATGCGATGACTTGCTCTACAACGTGTTCCATCAATAATAGAATAAGATAGTGAAAGACTTTTATAAATAACCTCTTTTCCATATTAATTACACAGCACAACCTTAATTTAGTATAATATCTACAATACTCTATGGTCGAATTGCTCTTAAACAAAGATAAATATAAATAAGAATATGATGTTTCGACGGGTGCCACCCAGGCATCGAGAGTTCAATTTCTCGGCTGGCTACTTAGCCTCCACAAAGCAACAAGCAACAAGCAACATCTTCATTGATTGTTTTTGTGTTTAATTCGTAGAATTCCATTTAATTAAAAAAAATAATAATGCAAATCAAATTTAATTATGTTATAATTAAGTTCTGCAAGTATTTTTAGTTTTTATTATTGTGACAGCTATTTCAGCGTTTAATGCCATTTTGAAACTGCGGTTAATCCACATTGTGACGAATTATTTATATGTTTTTATTTACTCCTACTCCATTTAAATTTCGACGGGTAATGATTTATTATCGGTAGAACCGATTTATTGTTCTAAATATACACAATATCAATTAGTTAATTAATATACACAGATATCAGAAAAAGCGTTAATAGTGGATTATTTTTTTCTAAATAAACATTTTTTTTTTTTTTAATTTGTTATTCAATGTTTTATAATAATTTTTTATTAACATTTTTGATTAATTATTTACCTACTTTAATCAATTTTTGTTCATGTTTATAATTTGTCTACACTTGGCATTATTATTTTTCGTATTCTGTATATTCCTGATGAAGAAAGAATCGCTTTAAAAATATGTATATATATCTCTATGAAAAAAGTGGTGAATATAAAGTAATTTAATAATGACGCAATAAAGTGAATACCAATCCTTTTAAAAAATTATAATTATTAATAATTTAATTAATATCAATCAGCTTAACGATGTACGTAAAAATTTATAAAATAAAGGAATAGGTAAAGCAATAACCTTTAAGACTGTTTTTTTATTATGTGCATTTGTATTCGTTGTTTACTTGCCACCACGATAGGTTGTATGAAAAAAAATGTGACCTGGAATCAGCACGGTATATTACAATATTGTGTAATTTGTACATTATGTATGTTAAAAAAAAATATATATATATATACATATTTAACCCTTAGCGCGCCGAAATTACCCCTTGGACACGCCACATATTTGTATCCATTGAACGCTGGCGTATCCGATCGGCATCGTCAAAAAATATTTCAACTGAATATAAGTAGCTATTTTAGCTAATCTACTTATGAAATAAATGTTTTATGTAATGTGAACTTTTTCAAATCTATTAATTGTTTTTGTGTTTAATTCGTAGAACTCCGTTTAATTTATTTTTTTGAATTTTTATGTTAATTTTTTTTTAATGTTCAGTTTGAAAATAGCCTTAAACGCCGAAACAGCTGTCACATTAATAAAAACTAAAATACTTGCTGAACTTAATAATAACATAGTTAAATTTGATTTTTCATGTCAGTTAAAAAATTTCCGTCTCACAAAATTAATTACTCCCAGTAAAATCTTATATGGTTCCGGTTGATCAATATATTCGCTCTCTTACCGGACGTGGGCAATCATCAGAGCAATCTCCAATCGGGTAGGTACTCTTGTTCCTCCAGTTTACCATGTTTCCGATACCGGACATCCGTTTGTTCTTAGCAATTTGCAGAAAGTGCGATATCCTCTATTATATAAAGAAGAATGTCCCGGGCGGGCGGTATTTGTTTGTTTGTTTTGTACACAAATCTATAGTTTTATTCCGAGGTTGACAAAAATTTCCACACAAAAGGAAGGTTAATTACTACGTTTGATTTCGATAAACCAACCCCATTCCCCTTTCCCACTCTTCAAGAAGAATTTTGTCACCTCTTGATGAAATTTGAAACACCTGACGTTCAAAATAAGATAAAAATTACTGGATAGGGGTAGGGGTAGGGATAAGGGTTGGGGTTAGGGTAGTGGTAGTGGCGGAGGAAGGGGTATGGTAAATGGTAGGGATAGGAGTAGGGTAAGGGTAGGGAAAACACATTAAACCTAAAACATTCCTCTAAATTATTCGAAACCCGGGCAACTCTGAGTATTTCAGCTAGTATAACCATAGTTTCAACTCAAGACACCTGTTTACTGTGTCAAATCAAACAAACGGTACCTACTCGAAAAATTACCAGCAAAAATAATATATAAGTACATTACTTGGTAATAAAATGTACACATTTAATTAATTTATTAAACTAAAAATTTTCATTACTATGGCACCACCAAGCTACTCAATTGCATATTGGAAATTATTCTGCACATTTAATTTTTTTCACATTTCTGTTTGACAGTTCGTTTTAAAGAAACAACCCAAATCAACATAACTCGATTAACGTTTTTAAATTTATAATTTTGGCATGCGAATTTGATTTTTTTTTTATTTTGATTTAACATCATATAAATGAGTATTTTGATAAATACATTTCAGGAATATAAAAAAATTCTCTTTTCATGTAATTATCTTCCTCGCAAAGGGTTAAATAATTTAAAAAGTTTAAATATAAAATTGTCTTAGAATATGATGTAGAATCATCTCCTTTCAGAGATTACCACAATTTTTTTGAAACACCCTTTGGTTAAAATCAAAAATATTCGTTTTTACAATTGTTTTTAAAAATACTTTAATTTTCCTACGAGCCATCTTGGTGTTGTCTTTTAAATGATCGCAGCGCCCTCAATTTTCATTTACTTTATAATGTAAGGCTGTATGTATATTAGGAACGAACTTTGATTTCTGGTGTTGTGAAATTTACAAACGATATTCATGTCTGTAATTCCTGGTACATATATTGACAAACTCCGTCGTCGAATGGTTACGATCCTTGGCTACGAATCCGGAAGTTGTGGGTTCAAATCTCGGCATGCGCAAGTAAATTTGATTTAATTAAATTTCACAATCCATTAATTTACAATACTATTTAGTATATTTACAGCACGTTCCAGAGTGGTAAATATTGTCAGTATCGCCCTGGTAAAAGACCACGTGGCTTGAAATTACTTTAGCAGTGTTTGGTGACCAGATCTGAATAGCCAGGTAATTCCCAACCTTCCTCTAACCCACCTTCTTCTCCTATTCAATATCTTCAACTTTAAAACATACCCCAATTGGGGATACCATAGTCTAACTGGCGCCAAACGGTTGGGAGCAGATAGGACTCTTGTGTGGTATCACATAAAAAAAATTACTGTGATAAATCACGACTTAGTGGCAAAACTCCATTATGGACTGCTAGCCTCGCTCCCATGACAGCATTTTATCAGTGAATACTTAAATATGTCCTCAAAAAATGCTATTTTTGTCACATGATTGATTGTCAGAAATCTAAAATCACTAAACATAATTTTTCTAAGAATTTTCTATTTCCAGAACGTTATCAAAATAATTATGTATCTAAAGATAATAGATTTTAAGCTTGTAATGTGATGGAAACTTCAAAGGATCATAGCTTGACGCATTCGCATTGAACTGGAAATTTGCGGCCGAACTTTTAATACAAAATTCACATCGATACAACCTAGAGTAGTATATCGACAAAGTATATCGATGCTAGAGTATAAGTGGGTGAAAATGTAGAAAATAACTGAGGCCGTTGCACTACATTAAAGCCCTTTAAGTGTCGACACCAAGATTGTGCAAAAGTAAAAGGATGTACCGTTAAAAAAGCACCATGGTTCAGATGCATATTTTTGCATTACGGATACTTATGATGGACTAAATTAAGAGGAACGGTTGCGCGGCCTGTTTCGTATAAAACTTAATTTTGGATTTGTGGCCAAAATACTCACCTAAAGCTGATGATCTTTTTTTAAATCAAAAAGTATAGTTAATATTTAGTACGGATTAGAAGTAATTTATTTAATATTGTTTTACATTATGAAATATAGGCCATTAAAGGAATAGGAGGATGGGTATTTTAGCCTCAAATACAAAATTAAGTTATATATGAAACAGGCAGCGCAACCGTTCCTCTTAAGGTCGATTCATATCTACCAGCACCGCGCAGTGCAGACAAGTAAAGTAAAGGCACGGCAAAATTAGTTATCCATGAACATATTCTGCGCTGTGCCTGCCACTGTACGTATCTGCACCGCACGGTGCCGGTAGATATGGATATACCTTTATACGTTATATGTTAATGATCTACATAGCAATTGGAAGATAAGGTCCAAAAGTTTTGAATCCCATACATAGATCGCTCATAGTAGCGCAAACGAACGCTAGAGTTCTTGCGCCGTCATGCTGCCATTTCGCGTCAGTTATGAATAAAATGGTTACTATGCAGCACAAGTGTTCGCGAGCTCCGTAAAACTGATTAAATATGCTCTGAAGAAGAAGCGTCATTGATTCCTAAGGGACCGGTGCACAGTCGGGAAATACGCCAAATGCGCTCCCAACATTTGTACACGATTGACATATGCCACATGAGAACGGGTCGCTTCTGAGACTCGTTCTTGTGTTCAACAGCTCGGCTGTGGAATGATCTGCCGGCCTTTGTATCTCCCCCCTCCCTCCCCACAACATGGATCTTTCCTATCCTCAAAAAGACTTTCCATACAGCATCTCCAAAAATGTCATAGGCCTTGAGGGAATTGACGACAAAAATTGTCTAAAACCATGGTTTTTTAATTGTTTTACATCTGTATTAAATTCTTTAAATCAATTGCTCACATGCCCTTACAACTGACCACTGGCAGGGAGCCTACACTTTATCACCCAAGTCAGGAGTCAGGAGAAGGAGAAGCGGCAGGAGAAGGGCCGCCGAGATCGGTTAGCATGTGTGACCCACTTCCTACTCACAAATAGATGCCCTAGCTACTAACTAATACTTGGGCGCCCTTTTGTAGGGTGACCGTGATTATATAAAACATGGACATTTTAAGATTTTTGTAATTTTTATTTATTTGATAATTTTATTATTTAAACACCCAGGGGGCTTTTTACGTACAAGTCCATCATTTTTAAATCACATAAAAAATAAATACATTCTCAAAAGTTAATTACTCTTGAAATAATAAAAAAGGAACAGACAAAATAAATAATGCAATATCCACAAAATAATAACAAATAACTAGATAATGTAAAAAGTTGTTGATAAAAATAATTTTTAAACTATGTAGAAATAATTCGTTCATACTTTTTTGAAATTTGCAAAGTTTAGATTGTTGTCAAATACATCCACATCATTTAAGTGTTCGTTATCAATGTGTAAGTGATGAATTGGGGAATGCAAACTGTAGTTGGAACGGGATATACATATGTAAAATGTTAATCCTTGTCTTGTAGTTCGTTTAGGTATGTATAGTTTGATTAAATGCAGGAGTTCAGAACAATCGAATTTACAATTTAATAATTTTAATAAAAAGATTGGGTCGTTAATTATTCGTCTGTTTTCTATATTTGGAATATTTAAAATACACATTAAAGATGAGTAATTTATGTGCTCTAAAGGTACGTTAACTTTAAAATTAATGAAACGTAAAAAAATTTCTTTGTATTCTTTCTACATTATGAATATGTACGAGGTGTGTTCAAAAGAAAAGGTGAATTTTGAATTTTCGCAGGCTGTGTACATTCGATTATTGTTTTTTTGTTATGTTGGTATCATATGTTAGCTTTATCAGCCATTTTGGATCAGTGGTTTAATTTTGACAACTGGAAAAGTTAGTCACGTTTTTGGGTGTTCTTCGATTTTTTTTATTTTGGTTCGTTTTCTGAGGCATCATCAGTCCGATTGAAGTGAAATTTTAGATTCACTTTATTTTCTATGACCTCATCAGCATTTCTTAAAAAAAAATTATTCTTTTTAGAAAAAATTGTTAATAATTGTAAATCCTATGGAGGAATTTCCTAGTTTTGATCGGAACTTGATAGTCGTTTTCTGGGGCATCATCAGTCCGATAAAAGTGAAATTTTAGGTTTGCTTTGTTCAGCATTTCTTCAAAAAATCCAAAAAAATCGGTGTTTTTCGATTTTTTACTAATTTTTTTTTAGTAAAAAATCGAAGAAAAAACAAAACGTGACTAACCTTTCCAGTTGTCAAAAACAAACCACTAATCCAAAATGGCTGATAATGCTAACATATGATAGAAATATGTGTAACAACATAACAAAAAAATAAATCGATAATCGAATGTACACAGCCCGCGAAAATTCAAAATTCACCTTTTCTTTTGAACACACCTCGTATTCTGTAGAAGGGCGACCACAGTATGGAAATATGTTCTATTACACTTCTAACTAGGAATATGCTCAACAATTTTACTACTTGTGATGAAAGATACGTGTGTTTCTACCTTCAGAGCTAATGCACAAGAGTTCTTACTGCTAGGAGTCATTGACCCTATGGCATTGCCGGTAATCGGACAAAACAGAACACAATAAAATAATACGTAATGTAAGGTGGGGTTAGTTTATTTAATTTTCATTGGAATGTATTAAAACTTATTAACACCATTGTAATATTTTTAATCACTGATGATAATATTAGCAAATCTCAAATGAAATATGACACAGAAAATAAAAACATAAAAAGGTGACGTCGTCGCACGCGAATGGTAATTAATTTAAGATTAGACGGACGCGCACAAATGCTGGTGTCAGGGATCCAATCAGAAGAATGTGCAAGTTATTCAATCAATTCAAACTTTGATGGATTCCGACAAATTCTTTAATACATGCAGTACTTTTAAGAGAAAATTAAAAGCTGTTTTCATATAAAACAAAATTAAACAAACAAACTTCAACGAAGAGTGTTTAAACATTGTGTACTTTTTTTTATTTTTTATTTATCATTATTTTTTTCCCTTTACATTCTTGTAAAAATTATTTTTGAAGTTTATTTACCTTCCGTTAATTTATTTTTAATTGTTCACTTTTTAATTTTTTTCTGTGTAACACAATCTTAAATTCCTTTATTTGTCTAAATATTATTTCAAAGGTTTATTTATCTGTATTATATTAAATCAGTGAGAAATAGCTAGGATGCAGGCGAGTTCTCCAGATATTGTACATAATTTTAATATTTCTGCTGTATCTATATTTTCTCCTAAAATACACACACATATATATATACAAAAAACAAAAAACAAAAAACAAAAAACAAAAAACAAAAAACAAAAAACAAAAAACAAAAAACAAAAAACAAAAAACAAAAAACAAAAACCAAAAAACAAAAAACAAAAAACAAAAAACAAAAAACAAAAAACATAAAACAAAAAACACAAAACAAGGAACAAAAAAAAAAAAAAGAAAAAAGAAAAATACATATATATATATATATATATTTTTTTTTTTTTTATGGATAGTTTTTAAATTGAGGTAATACCAGATGATATCGATAAAAATGGCGCAAAGCAATAAGGTGTTATCAGCTCAATCGGGTAAAGCGCTGGTCCCGGTTAGACCGAAAAGCACTGAGTTCGAGTCCCGGATGCGAATGTTACCTTTTTATTTTGTTTCACATTTAATTTGAGATTTGATATTATTATCTTCAATGATAGGTTAGTTTCGTTTGGGTTAGGTTACATTAGGTACGGTATAGTTAGGTTAAAATAGTTTTTTTCATCATTTGTCATGTAAACTGGGGGAATACTGGAATCTTTTAAATTCTGTATGAAACACGTACTAGAATTTTCGTTCAAAATTGCTTTCTCTGATTTTCAAACTCTTCCGATTTTCAAAAATGTTTGAATGTAGTTCATAGAATTTAAAGATTACACTATTTGGAATTTTATCTTTTGAGACTTCATACATTTTCCTAACTATCTGTACAGATTTTACAGACACATCATGGTGTAAATCGGTGAACGAGTCTCATCTTGGTGGTCTTCGTTATGCCTCTGTCACTCCATATCTTTTTCAATTTGCTCATGGCGTCTTTCGTCATGCAAATCCTTTTTTTAACTTCTGCTTCACAAACTCCTTCGTCAATTATAGACGAGGAGAGGAATATGAAATCATTCACCGTTTCCAAGAGAGCATTTTTTCTTACAAAGGTGTTTACCCTGTCAATAACTAACGCTTAAAAATTACAGATAAATCATCTGTGGTATTGCTTGAGTTACCAACCTGCAAAGTGATATTTAGAGTCATTTTTTTTAAATTCTGATCCTTGGTTCCCAGAATTAAACTTAAGCACTGTCACCCTAGTGCCCATCTCAACGGAGTCCGTATTCTTCGCTTGCAGTGTCAACAATTTCCTACCATTATTTGTGGTAACATCAACACTAAACACAAGGAGCTCTGGTAGCCTGGCACCTAATACAACACGACCACGAGCTCGGCGACAGTAGCAGCGCAGTGGCCGGTGGCCCCTATATTAAGGGCCATTATATTGTCAACTGTCAACTAACTGTCACCCGGTCTCTAGTCATAGTCTCTATCTGGGGCACTGGAGCAATCCCGGTCCTTTGGACCCGACTGACGTCACGCCACCAGGTTCGTTGAATTTTGTTTGTAGGGAATTTATATGCGCATCAATTTATTGATGTGTTACGAACTTATCGGTTTTGAACAACGATTTCGATGAATTGCTTGTTCTTGGGGACAATTCAACTGTTCTTTAACTGAATATATCTTTACTTCTTGTATCACCGTTAGCCCCTAAATAATTGTTAAAGATGCCTCTAAAATCGCGAAAAATCAATTCCTTTAATGGCCGATATTTCATAAGGTAAAACAAAAATAAATAAAATACTTCTCATCCGTACTAGATATTTACTAAACCTTTAATAAAAAAAATAGATCATTCAGTTTGTATGGGTATTTTGGCCTCCAATCCAAAATTCAGTTTTGTATGAAACAGGCACCGCAGCCGTTCCCCTTATGCCGATAGTTAAAACCACTTCCAGCTACTAGTGGCAAATCCCATGTCACATATTTGATGTAAATAATTGCTTCTAAATTTTAACTAAATTCGTAAATTGCATACTTTTAGCAGTGCGGACTTCGACGATTCATCGAGCGATGAGGAATTTCGATGATTTTAATTGATAAAGGATGATTTTCAATCTAAACCTGTCCAAAGAGGAATTTTCAATGTTTCGATTTGAGAAGATAGTTTGTTTTCAACGGTTAGTTCGTCATAATTTCATGAATAATGCACTGATTCTAGCAAAACATTCACTATTTACAAGTAGGTTCTTCGCATATGGAACCATGATTGGTGTGTGGGATGTTATAAAAAATCAATTCCTAAATAAAACCCCTGTAAAAATTAACATCGCATTGATAAGACAAAATGGTTGTGCAAACAAACCTACAAAACAGTGCTTGTAACCAGTTCCGGCACTAGCACCTACTACCCAGTGATGAATTTCATCTGTCATATTTGACATTTACGTAAATAATGCATACGTTAATCTCGTTAACATTTACTTAAATTGCCTACTTTTATCAATGTGTACTTCGACGATTCATCTAGCAATTCATGTCGATGATTAATTGATAAATGATGACTTTCTATCTCTATCAGTCTGAACAGCGTCTTAAAGATCCAATATTAGAACATAGTTTGTTTTCAACGGTTAGTCAGTCATAGTTTCATGAATAATGCACAGATTTCAGCAAAACAAATACTATTTGCAATTAGGTTCCTCGCATATGGAACCATTCGGGTTTGTGTGAAGGAATTATACAAAAATCAACAGGCAAATAAAACAATTGCGCCAGTTGACGTTTCATACATCGCTGTGACATTTTTTAATTTACAAAGAAAAAAGTTCTTATCTTAAAATCGTATAATATTGGTATTTTCTGTATTGTCTATGCTACGACCCATATACGGATTTTAGCTAAGCTCGACTAAAATCTTTTATCTCGGACTGTTAAACCGGCCCTAAGTCATTAATAGCTTGGAATTTGAAAAGTAGGTAGACAGTTTAGGATAAGAGGAGTAGTAACAAATCTATAGATAACAGATGTATTGAATTGTTTATTGATATTTTTCGGTAGTACGTGTGTTTGGCATGAATAGCAAGATAATTTCATTTGATTATTAGAATTTTTTTACAGTTTAGTGACATTCTTTGTTTATTCATATTTATTTCAATTCAGAATGTGATTACACCTTTATGTTAGAATTTATTCATCGTGAATAGAACTAATTAATATACAACTTACCTTAAATTGTTGTACCTTTCTATATAATAGTAATAATAATGTTTTATTATTTTATTTTTTATAACAAAATAATAAATAATCGTATCCTCACTGGGATTTTCCGTGCTGAGGATTTCATTTATAGAATATTAAATTACATTATGTTAAATTTATGTACTTGTTAAAAAAAAAATTGTAAGTTGAGGTGTTTTAAGTTTATTTGGTGTTAATATATTTTCTATTTCAGATCTCCCTGTGTAACGTATCCAGCGTTTTATTTGATTTTTAAATTTATTATGGCTGTTGTGATTTTTAAAGGATAGTGGGACTTTGTTGTAGAGTTTAGTACCATAGTGTAGGTTTTTTTTTTGCCAAAATGTTTTGTTTGTGGTTCCTTGTTGTATCTGTTTTTGACTCTGAAATCTAGTGTTTCTAATATGTGTAATTTTTGTTATTTCTTGTTTTTTGTATTTATGAATGTAAAGTAGGATTGTTTTAGAAAATATTTATTTTCAATTTATTTTTTCTAACTTATTGAAGTTTGTAAACCTCATTGTAATGTTTTAATCATTGAAGAAGATAATAGTAACACATCACTAATGAACCATGAAACCGTAAAAACAACAGAAATTAAAAAGATTTCAGTCGCATCTGGGACTCGAACCCAGGACCTCTACCTATCCGGAGTAACCGCTTAATCAACTTAGCTAATGAGACCAGTTCAATTTATGCCATTTACACCGATATCATACTTCATGTTCAAGATTTGTTAGTATTATCCTCCATTTTTATAAATCCCATATTATTGACTGCTTTAATATTATCTTCTTCAATGATTAAAATATTACAATACAATGAGGTTTACAAACTTCAGTAAGTTATGAAAAATAAATTGAATATTTCTTGACTTGTAAAATAAGTCAATAGATGTCTCATATAAATAAAAATCGGGTAGGTATATCCGAGACTCTGTTCCGATGGCAATTGAGTTCTGGATGAAACTTTGCAATCATTATAAGGATAGCAGCCAATAATATGGGATTTATAAAATGGAGGATAATATTAACAAATCTTGAACATGAAGTATGATATCAGTGTAAATGGCGTAAATTGAACTGGTCTCATTAGCTAAGTTGGTTAAGCGGTTACCCCGGATAGGTAGAGGTCCTGGGTTCGAGTCCCTTTCTTTTTAATATCTGTTGTTTTTTCGGTTTCGTGGTTCATTTGGGATGTGTTAATATTATCTTCTTCAATGATTAAAATATTTATTTTATTGACATAAGGTTGAGTTTGTTGAAGATTTCGTCAGTGCTAGTTCTTACAGGGACTTTAAGTATAATTTTCATGATGGCTTCTTGTGTTCTTATGAGTATAAATTAAGAATATTATCATTAGCACTGCCCCATCCGATAATACTATATTCTAATAGTGATTGGCAAAGATCCATGTAGATATTAATAAAATATTTTGTACTGAGGACATTCCTGATTGTTTAAAAAAATCATTGTTTTTTTAATTAATAATGTGGTCAGTCCACTATAAATTGTGTACAATTTTTCCGCCTAGATAGATTGCATTTCAAATTTCAAAGTTATAAAGTGCATCAATTGCATTATTATTATTAGTTATTTTTTATCACCAAATGATCAGTATACAGCAACTATTGTATTATTGATTATTAGTGTTTTAATCTACCAAGTAACATAATAATCCGCGTCAAGAACTTCTCGGCACAACTCAATCCATTCTTAAACCAAGCCTTACAAACTT